>MDKJ01315772.1:0-16745 GCA_005239525.1 Nicotiana knightiana
CTCCCCCGTTCCAAAAATTTCTTACCCAAAATTATCCCCCCCAAAAAATGCAAATTCTTTTCCTCTTCCGAAGCTTTTGAAATCCAATTTCTCTCTTTCTTACTAATCACCCAAAATCTCTATTTCTTATTGATACAAAACGACGAAATTCAAAATATTGCTCTAGAATCAAGTTGTGGATAAGTTTTGAATCTTGTTTTCTTTCTTTCTGAAATCTTTTTGTATGTGACTTGTATATGATACACCAATACCCAAATAATACTCGATACAATACTAATATAATTATAATATGATTATATTAAATTTTTAGTGTAGAGTTGTGATTGAAACTTGAAGAAGATGAAGATCATAGTTGTTGTAGGAATTATATTATAAATGTAGGATAATTGTATATTTATTGTATATTGTTATGAGTAGTTGTGCATTCGTGAAGAATTTCACAATTTGTATCACAAGTATGATAATTGTTTATTAATAATAAATCAGGTATTATTTGGGGTATTAATATACCAAATACAAGTTAGATAATATAGTGATACAAGCATGATACATTTATATTTTAGGTATTGATGTATCTGATACAATTCAAATACAATTATGATATAATTATCATACAATTTCAGAATATTTTTTAATAATATTAAGTTGTCGGTAATGGTGAAACGAGAGAAGATGAAGATTTTGGGCGTAGATTAAGGGATTTTGATGTAAAAAAAAAGGAGAGAGAAGAAGAGAGGAAAAAAAAAGGAAATGACATAATTGAATCCCTTAGTTGAAGACACTAATAAATGTAGTGAGAGTATTTTAAGAAGCAATATATACAATTTGTTAGAAAAACCTAGATACTTATTAGAAACTTCAAAACATAGAGAACATAGGTAAATAAGTTTCTAATATAGTATAGCTAGGTAAAAATCCCAATATAAATACTAAATAAATTGAAATAATTTTTTATTTTCAATTTTAATCTTGTTATGAAACCTCTCTATTTATAGGGAAAAAACGACTTTACCACAAAGTAACAAACTCTAAAATATAGACGTTCACCTTAAATAAAATTCTATTTATAACACTTCTCCTTGAATGTCTATTCAACAGATAATGTGTCTCATTAAAACCTTACTAAAATAAAACCTAGTGAAAAAAATTCTAGTAAAGAAAAAGGAGTACACATATCTAACAATATGCCTTTTGGTTGCCTCGTTAAAACCCTTGCAAGAAAAATTCAGTGGGACAAAACTTTGTAAGGGAAAAAGAGTACAACGCGTATTAACTCTCCCTTATGAGACAATCAATTCACATCTTTGAGCCTTCACAAAATCCAAACTTGGGCACCATTTTGCTATCACATTATCGTTCTTATAGTTATAGCAAGATACATATGTGCACAAATTGCACTTCGGATGTGGTACTTCAGGACCAAGAATTGAATATGCTTTAAATGATTTAAATCCTTCAAGAATTGTCATATAAGGTAAGTCATATAAGCCATATAAATAGACTTCACATGAATATGAAGTTTTCATGTCTTGCTAGACATATAAGATGGATAAAAGTGAATGCACGCCTTTAACTTTATACTTTCAAGTGTTTGAACTGGAGGTCGAAAACTACATGTCTTTCATATGAAATCAATTCTACTTGAATTGTTTCTCCAGACTTAAGATCCTCATATAATATTTAGTATTATCATAGATGTAGTCTACGAACCTTTTATATCGGTCTCAACCTCTTTTTTTCATAAAAACATAACATAGAGATCTCTTCATTCATATTTTTAGGTACATGAACCTCTCCAGAGATTTTATGAAATGTTATGTCATGTGATTTTCTAGATCACTTTTCTCCATATTATGGTCATTTGATCATATTCTTTATCAAGAATTTTATTTAAAACCAATTTTTCTATACGCATTAAGCGTACCATAGATTTTATCATTATAGGACTTATTCTAATAGAAATATTTGCAGTGAGAATATAGTTACTTTCTTTGGCTCAGCAAATGCGTCTGGCGTGCTTGACAATATATTGCATATGAACTATCTTTTTTGAACGCCAAGTTCATATTATCTTATTCGAAGATCTAGATGTATAAATAATAATTCATTCCATGTAACTTTTTCTCAACTGTTTATCTTATCTCCCCCTCATGTTAGAAAAACTAATTTGCTTCCTCAACTTTGAAAACCTACCTTTGTGTATTATGGTGTTAATCAAAATACACACATCAATAATAATAAGATAAAATTATTCGGTTTCCAGGCCCTAAACCACTAGTGAGGGGAGAATATAATATACTTTTGCTATAACGTTTATCAAACTAATATAGAAAACTTTATTCTCCTAAGAAATAGTTTAGTTATTAAGTAGAGACACACAATAAATCATTTTTCTAACCCATCAATGATGTAAACAAACTTATCAAGATGAGCTGTCTTGATTAAAAAATCTGAAAATTGTGCTCTAAATTAAATTATTGAGCAAGTTATCTTTCAAATACAGGTTGCTGGTTAATAATAATCGCACATGTAACCATCTCATAGATGCATCTTATGTGGTATACATGATAGGTGAATGAGTCCATATTCACCTTTGATATTTTCAGCATTCACGAGATTCAATCTCAATTTTAATTGGTCTATTGATTAATGAAAATAGGCAACACAAGAGAATTCGTAAAGAACTTTCTAGTTCTTTAATATTTACCAATGTGAATTCTCTTTTTGCACATCATACTTAAATTGACATGGCTAAACCAATTATGCCAATTGAATAAATTATCAATATTGATAAACTTCAGGTTTACACCATGACGTATGCAATTATCAATAAACTCCAAATTTATTATGATATGGATTTTTAAATTAATAAACTTCTACTTTATTGTGTCATTCTTTTATTTATGTAGTACAAACTGGATAATAAAGCGGGTAGCTTTTCACATACATATTATCCTGCTACAAGTTGTAGTAGCAGGAGATAAATTTATCCTTTATTTGTAGTCTCAATATAACCAACCGCTTTCACGAATACTTTAAAAACTCAATAAGTTTCTTTGAGACTTACTACGACACAATTAATTAATTGATAATCAATTTTATTCTTCCAAAATTATAATAATGTTTCTTCCAGAGCTCTCAATTAATTTTGTACTACCACATATTCACCGACATCCATATGGTGAATATTTTTTCAAGAAGAAAATTATATTATTATGGTCATGGTCAAAATTATATGCAAGCTCTGTTTCATCCATTACTGTTGTCCTTTAATGATCAATTGCCAAAATATTTTAGCGTCAATAAGTATGTGACCAATGACCATTCATGTCATAATAATGAAATTATTTTCTTACTTCATCTCAAACCTCTTTCTCGAGGTAATTGTGGTATATTCATTACCACTAGCATGCTCATATTCTTCCAAGAATGAATATGTATTCATAAACCACATGTTGTCAGATTCACATCATGAATGGACCATAATCATCTATATGTGCTTTACAAAATTTTATGTCAAATTGACGACAAACATTACTTTCACAAAGTTAAAGATTATTTTGAGAATCCTTATTGTTCTCATTACCACAATGATGACGATTATAATTTCGTCTATTGCCATGTCCACATCCATTTAATACCTTCACGGTAATAATCTTGTCTTCTTTCATACTTATCATATGTTGCTACCACATTCTCTTAAGGGAACTAGAATGAAGCAAATTCAATGGGACGTGTTTTCACTTCTTATGTTTGTAATCATACATGAATTCGATCACAGAAAGACATAGAATATTTTACCATTTCGGGTGGTTATAATTTGGTACAAACTCTATTAGATCTTTACTTGTATTTAAAATCAAATTATAGAATTTCGTGAATTTAAAAGGTAAAATACTTACCTTAAATCTAGAATTTATTCCTGAAATAAGTTCATGGAACAATTGAAAATAATTGTGTCCAATATTATGTACAAGTTGAGCATCATGCCCGTATCCTAAAGCCTGGTGGCCAAAGCAGATGTCTTGTATAGGAATATCAATGCATTCACGCAAGAGCCTCACATAAAGTCTTGTATCTTGTCTCCATGGATGGTTTACTTTCTCAAACATCAGACAACTAATAAATAGTATACTCAATTGGTTAGAGTCTCGTGTTGATAGCGTGTTATGAAACAATAAAAGAAAAAGAAGTATATTGTAGAAAAAAGTAAAGAGAGAATTCTTATTGATTTGGGATCATATACAATGAAATAGAACACTATATTTATAGGGGAAAAGTAACTTCGCCACAAAGTAACAAACTCTAAAATCTCTCTAAAATGTAGACATTCATCTTAAATACAATAAGTGCCTCCAAATCTTTGATTTTAAATTCAGCATCTAGAGGTTGTTTCAATTCGTTCAATTCTTACTCATTATTGCAGGTCAAAAGGATGTCATCAACGTACACTGCAACTAGGGAAGCAGAGGTACCAGTTCTCTTGTAAGAAAGAGAATAGTCATTAAGAGAATGAGAAAAACCTTTAAAGTTTAGGGCAACAGTGAGTTTAGCATACCATTGTCGTGAAGCTTGACGAAGACCATAGAGGAATTTCTTAAGGCGACACATATGATTAGGAGAAGGGGAAGGAAACCAGCTGGAAACTTCATATATACCTCCTCATGTACATCCCCGTATAGGAACGCATTATTAACATCAAATTGATAGAGTCCCCAATCCTTTTTAACAACAATAACAATAATACAATGAATAGTAGTCATTTTAACAATCGGGGAGAAAGTTTTAGTGAAATCAATACCCTCATGTTGAGTGTCACCTCGAATAACCAAACGAGCCTTAAGCCTTTCAACATTGCCATCAAATTTAAGTTTCACCTTGTAAATCCATTTACATGGTAGAGATTTTCTCCCATGTGGTAGAGATACTACTTCCCAAGTCTCATTGGCCAATAAAGCATCTAGTCCCTTAGCCATGGCTTCTTGCCAGCCAGGATGGGTAACAACCTGATAAAACGAACTAGGTTCCTGAATATGGGAGATAGAATTAACAAGTTGTCGATTGGAAGAAGAAAGCGCAGAGAAGGAAAGAACATTAGGAGATATAGGTGAAAGTAAACATGTGGTAAAGACATTTGTGAGATGGACAACACCATATATAAAATTTGAAAGGTAGGTAGGTGTCTTGTATTCTCTTAAGGACATGCGCAAAGGGGTTTCAGAAGGAACAAGGGAAGGTGAATTATGAATGGGTGGCATAAGAAGAGGAGAAAGGATAGTAGTAGAGAAAGGTGAAAGTGCATAACCAGAAGATGATGGGGTAGAGGATGACCTAGATACAGGAAGAAGAGAGGAAGGATTAGAAGGACAGAGAGGAGAAGAGGAAGAACTAAGAGATGAATCACCAACAAGTGGAGAATTAGGAGTAGGGGAAGAAATAAGAGATGAGGAAGGTATAGAGAGAGGATAGGAGGAAAAAGGTACATTAGAGGAATAAAGAAATAGTGGAGAAGAAACCAAAGGTAGAATAAAGAAGGGGAAGATAGACTCATGGAAAACAACATTCCTAGAAACAAAGATATGGTTAGTTTACAAGTTCAATAGCTTGTAACCTTTCTTGCCATAGGGGTAACCAAGAAAAACACAAGCAGTATCCCTAGGATCAAGTTTCCCTCTGTGTTGGGACAGAATAGATGCAAAACATAGGCAACCAAAACATTTAAGAAAAATATAATAAGGAGATTTGCCAAAAACAACCTCATAGGGTGTTTTGTAATGAAGTAATTCGGTAGGATATCTGTTGATAAGGAAAGTGGTTGTCAAAAGACACTCACCCTGTATATAGTAGGAACTTTATATTGAAATAACAAAGCTCTACAAGTTTCAAGCAAGTGTTTATGTTTTCTTTCAACAATACCATTTGTTGAAGGGTAGCCACACAACTAGTTTGGTGAAGGATACCTTCAGATTGAAAATAGGTGGAAACAGTATAACAAATCACCAGCTCTAAGGCATTATCAGATCTAATGATTTTAATTTTGGTGTCAAATTACCTTTCTACCATAGCAATAAAATATTTGAGAACACTAGAAGCAATTCCTTTGGTGCTCAAAAGATAGGTCCAAGCACCCCTACTAAAATCATCAACTATAATAAGGAAGTACTTAAAACCATTATAGGTGGCTGTTTTGTAAGGTCCCCAAGTATCAATGTGTATAAGTTCAAAAATGTATGATGTAGAGGTATTATTGTTAGGAAATGGTAGCTTATGGTGCCTGGCTAAGAGACAAATAGAACAAAGAAAAGAATTAGTAGTGAAAACATTCTGTGGCAATGCAGAAATGTGTTTCATACTGGAAGTGGGTATATGCCCAAGTACTTCATGCCATAGATTTCCACATGAAATTTCAGAACTAGGCAATGAAGTGCAAACAGACTGATGACAATTATTTACATATAATGAGTTTGTCTTATTTGTGTGTAGGTGATTAACAGAAACGGGGTGAAAAGTTTGCAGCAAATAGAGCCCATCTTTAACTTTACCAGGATCTAGAGGCGTCCTCAAGGAAGGGTCCTGTAAGAAACAAGAAGTAGCAGAGAAGGTAGCAAGTTGTTAAATTGTAAACATAATTTCTGAACTGATAATAGGTCAAATTTGAAAATAGGAACTAAAAGGACTCTGTTTAGAGTTAATTCCAGGTGAATACAAGATTTACTTGCATGAGTGACTTTAATCCTAAAATAGTTAGGTAGGTTAACAAAAATAGGCTATTGTAAGGGCTTAATGTTGAATAAAATGGACTCGTCAAATGTGATGTGTTCTGAAGCCCCAGAGTCAAGTACCCAAAAATGACAGATAGAGTTTTTAGGAGTAGTGAAGATAGTAAAGGAAGTAATACCAGCACAGTTAACTGTCACATTAGCTTCAGAACTAGATGTGCCTTGTTGTCCAATTTTGATATGGTGTAGTATCTCCATCAACTGAGAAATTTACTCCTGATTCAATCTAACAGTAACATCAGTGCTTGGAGATTGTAGATTCTGCTTGAGTACTTATTGCATTACTATGTGCTGAATTATAGAATGTTGGCTGTGTATTCTGTCTTGGTTTGTTGTTCTTAAAACCTCCCTGTTGAAAATTTGTGGGATAACCATGGAGTTTGAAATATTTTTCTATAGTATGTCCTGACTTTTTGCAATACTTGCAACTATAATTGTTTCTCATCTAGTCTTGATAGGAGCTTTTCTTTGAGGTGTTGAAGATGCCCCTTGCTGCATGATCCCGTCCAATCACACATCTATTTGAATCTGCGGCCGCACAATTCTGGAATGCAGTCGCATCTCTTAAGTTATGCGGTCCACACAAATCCTGGTGCGGCCGCACAAGACCCTTCTGCGGACCGCACAATTTTGAGTGCGGTCGCGTGGTTGATTTCTGCGGCCGCACAAAAATTGAACGGTCCACACTTCCTTTGATCTTCATATGCACACTCTCTGAACTTCTTCTCTTGGGTCGCTTCTACGGTCGCACAATAATTCTGCGATCCGCACTTTGCACTAGTACTCTGATGGATTCCCTTCGCATTCTGCGGTCGCAGATGGAAATCTGCGGTCCCCACATAAGCCTTTGTGCTTGATTTTTGTTCTTGAGTTCAAATCACTCCTTTTTGAGTTGGATTTCATATTTGTGTCTCATTTTCCAATACTCCTGCAATTAAGCATATTTTATCAGTTTCTGGGAATACAATTAAGCATTTTTGGACTAAAAGAAAAGCTAAAAGGCGCTAATAAGTAGTTAAAATTCTCACTTATCAACTCCCCCCAAACTTAAGCTTTTGCTTGTCCTCAAGCAATTAAAGTAATTCCCACCTCCACAAGTTAAAAGGTACTCCATCTAATCTAAGGTGCATCAATCACACATTAATTAGGACCAACAATTACCCACAACACTTATGAATTATCAACAAGACAATGATTTGAATTTTAAAGCACATATAGTTCTAATGTGACACTTGAGCATCAAGAGTTGACTTTATTCATCAAGGAATATTGCTCTTTCATGTGGTCATTGTGGATCCCAAACTCCTCCTCCTCTACTCTCCGTTAGTATACCTCACTTAAGAATGTAGCACTCAATTCAAGGATTTGTGAAAAGTTCGCTCATCTCTCTCAAAAGAATGTCACAAGTATGGCTCTAAGTACCATATGCTTGCCCCTCATGTAAGTTCACTTGGCTTGAAATCACGTATGTCACAACCCAAATTCTACTCTAGGTCGCGATGGCGCCCAACAACGATGTTAGGCAAGCCAACACAATTCATCTAGTGAGTCCCGTTTATTTTATTAAAAACTTTTCCAACAATATCTTAACTTAAATCACTAAGAATTTGAAAATAGCAAATGACAAAGGCAAAATAGATTGCAAATATTAAAAGAAGTCAAATTTAAATACGTACATCCCCAAAAGAATAGTCCACCAATGTGCGTGCCCGGAACTAGTGTCACAAGTATATGGGCATCTATTAGAATAAACAAAAGAATACATCTACTCTATTGTCTGAAATAGAATAGACAGAATAAGTAAAAGAAAAGACTCCAACGCTGCTGAACGACATCAGGATAAACATCTCACCTTGGAATCTCTGCCTCTATATCAAGACCGCGCTCCGGACTAGTAACCAGATGCACTTGCCTCAAAACCTGTACAATTAAGTACAGAAGCGTAGCATGAGTACATAAACATTATGTACCCAGTAAGTATCCAGTCTAATCTCGAAGAAATAGTGACGAGGGGTCGACTTGACACTTACTAGGGTCAAATATTAAATTTAAGAATGAGGCTAAGCATGCACATCAATATTTAATAGTAGAAAATGACAAGAAATGACAAGTCTTTCCATAAATGCATGTATTTCAATTTCTATCATTTCAGTTGACAATTCATTTTCCAAGGCATTTAAGCATTTAAAATAACGGAAAAATGCCAAGCAATAGCATGCGCATATAATGCCGAGGACGTACGGACCAATCCAACGAAATAATAAATGTGCACTGTCGAAGGGTCGAACGGCGCGAACCATAGATACATCTATTACCCCGCTCGCAAATCATACATGCGACGCGGTCAAATATAAACAAAAGAGTTACCCCACTCGCGAATCATACATGCGACGCAAGTTCTCATAGATACACATATTCAAACATCCAATTCAAGACTCCATTAGGGGAAATTATTCAAGAAATGACATCTTCTCTTTTAACAGTCAAAAAAGTGATGCTTAGTAATTTAGAAATATATTCACCAAGTTCGACACGATTTAAGCCTTTTAAGTTTATCAATAACATTTACAAGTACAGCAAGTAAGCATGCTTTTGGATCCTAGACTACCCGGACTTAAGCATTTTAGTAGCTACGCATGGACTCTCGTCACTTCGTGCATACGTAGCACCCACAAATAGTAGCACACAATTAATTATTTCACCTATGGAGACAATTCCCTCTTACAAGGTTAGAAAGGAGACTTACCTCGTATCAAGCCTACTTCCTGATTCAAGAATGCGCTCAAATTTCCAAATTTGACGCCCAACAACTTGAAACTAGCCAAACATTACATAAACAATTCAATATATGCTCAAAAGTTCATAATTCCACCATCAAGTGATTACCCAAGCTAATTTGTAAGATTCCTAAAATTCACCCCCGGGCCCACATGCTCGAATTTCGGTTTCTTAAAGAAAGTTGTTACCCATAACCTTAGGATCAATAATATATGATTTTTACCAGATTCAATAACTAATTTCGTGGTTAAATCTTATTTTTATCAAAACACTAGGTTTTACTCTAAACCTATAATTTTCACCAATTTCCATGGTGTAATCTACCCTTAATCTATGTATTAAACTAGCATTATATAGAAATAACTTACCTCACAATGCTTGGCTGAAATCCCCTCTTTGGGAGCTCCCAAATCGCCTAAGAAATGAATGAAATGTGTCAAAAATGACACATTTCCCGTATTAAATGAAGGCACTGTCTTCAGCGATTTCCGCACCAGCAGTTAGGGGACCGCATCTGCGGTCTCGCTTCAGCGAGGGAGGGTCTGCACCTGCGGAATTGGTCGGGCTGATTGGGGGTCGCATTTGCGTTCTAGGAGCCGCTTCTGCAGTTCCGCTTCTACAGAAGAGGAGTCGCATTTGCGGTTCTTGGGCTCCTCCCCTTGGGTCGCACCTGCGAGGGATCGACCACTTCTGCGGTCTCGCACCTGCGGCTGGCCAATTGCAGATGCGTTTGCACTAGAACTGGTGCATTAGCAGCTCATTTTGAGCTTGGACTCGCCTCGCGCGACGTCCGAAAGGCATTCGGGGCCCCCGAGGCCCCGTCCAAACATACCAACAAGTTCTAAATCATAAAACGGACTCGCTCGAACCTTCGGAACGCCCGAAACAACATTAAAACTAAGAATCACACCCTAAAACCAATTAAATCAAACTTATGAACTTTAAGTTCTTCAGTTTACTTCCAACATGCCGAAACGTATTTATACTACTTGGAATGCTACCAAATTTTGCGTGCAAGTCCTAAATGACATTACAGAACTATTCCGATCTTAAAATTATGTTTGGACCTCGAGATCACCAAAACACGCCCTAAACCACATTTATAGAACTTCTAAAACTTCAAGAATCATATTTTCACTATTTGGCGTCGAAACGCTCCCGGGTCATCCGAACATACACCCAAGTCCGAAATCATCATACAAACCTATTGGAACCGTCAAATCCTGATTTTGAGGTCTTTTACTCAAAATGTTGACCAAAGTCAAACTTGGCCTTTTAAGCCAACTTTAAGGAACCAAGTGTTCCGATTCCAACCCAAACTCTTCCAAATGCCAAACCAACCATCCCCGCAAGTCATAGGTCGATAAAAGCAAGTATAGGAAGTCTTATTTAGGGGCACGGGGTTCTATAAAGCAAAATGACCGATCGGGTCATTGCAATGTAGGGCTTTTCCGGAATGTAATGAAGGCTTTTGGATTAAGGCAGGAAATGTTGGAATAGAACGGGTTCATCTTTCCTTAAGCACTCCATTTTTTTTCTTTTTGGCTCATGTTTTGCCGACTCTTTGAGGCATTTTATTTTTCCTTAGAGGGACTAGAGAGACTTAACATCACTCTTTCTTGATCATGATGTTCATTTTCTCCTTCTTTTTCTATTTTTCTTTTGTTCTTTCTTTCTTTTTCTTTTTGTGCCTTGACACCACTTTCGAACTCCTTTTCTCTCCCCCAAACTTATGTTTTAGCCAATTGTTTCTCAAGAGTGTTAAGGAAAGCTCGGGTGCCAAGAGAGGGTCACTACAAAATGGGTAAAGGCTTGTAACGTGGTTATAAAATGAGAAAGGTCTTAGGCTCAAATGGGTTTACTAGGGATAGCAACATTGGTGGGACATGGAAAATTTCAAGCGAGTCAAGAAGATCCTACAATCACTTCTCGAGCCAAGCAAAACTTAGAATTTTACCTAGAAACACATTCGGGGCAAGTTTTAGACCATTCACACGGGTACTTGGACTTGCAATAAAAATTCTCACCCCTCACACATTTGGATTGTTAAATAGGATAGAGTCGAGGGCCCACAACAACCATATTCAATACTGAAAATCACTAATGATTCAACTAAACTACTCGATGATTGCTTAAGTCAACACAAGAGTCAGAAGGTCACTAACTAGAGTTATTTCTTTCCAAGAACTTGTTTTTAATCATAAACTCGTAGTTAAGTGTGTTGGTACCAAGTGAAGCATGATTTACTCTTCTATTTTTACTCAATTAGATCTTCTTATTCATTATTACTACTATTCTTACCTAAACATCAAAATGGACTCAATCCCTTAAGAAGGTTGTCACGCCAAGTTCACACAAAAATCACCTTTGGAAAGAACCGTGGAATTAAGAAAACCAAAGGCTTATTGATCACTTAAACATGAAAAGAAACTACTAAATTAAAAAGAAGTTATTAGACAAAACATTGACTACTAAGATAGCAAAATAAAGAAGCTACAAAATAAACTACTAAAAGCATAAATGAATATACAAGATGAGAGATGGAGAAAGAAAATATATACATCAATAGAGAGATAAGAAAATGTGGAAAATGAAAATACAAAAGAGAATGTTATCTGTTATTACACGCCAAATGCCAAATATCATCAAATATAATAAACTCCACCCCCCTCCCGAATAAGAATAAGCATTGTCCCCAATGCTTAAAAAAATAAAAACAAGGAAAGGAAAAAGTAGAGAGGACTCCCTATGTGGTCTTGGACATCTTTGTGTCCATAGCAACGTCACCACCCTCAGGCTCCTCCAACTGGATCTCATCATCCTCTGCTCGGGGAGTAGCCGGGTTGGCGAACATCTATCGCACATCCTCAGTAGAGTGGGCAGTGAGGTCTGGCTCCTCAGACTGGCCAGCTGGTGCCACTGATGCTGATGGTGTTGCTAGGTCTATTGGTACGGCTGGAGTTGTCTCCATCAGCAAATCAAATGGAAGGTCCCCAACGGTTGCTATCTTTGTGACCTCTTTCCTCAATTTGTCCACTGACTTCTTGGACGCTTGGGATTTTCTCATCTTGTATACCTGCTTCCCAAGATCCTCAATTTCTCCCCCATGTGCCACCAAAGTGTCCATGATGGTCTTTTTGATTCTCCAATATCTTCTTCAAAGTGTCCTCCACTGTCGAAGAAATCTGGGGTGTTAGGGTAGAAGTCTGTGCTGCAACAACACTGGATATGTTAGACAGATTTGCAGTAGTTGTCTGCATCCAGTTGTTGAGACTCGCCAATGTCTGGGAGATTCGCAGCGCAGAGAGTGGATAAGTAGAAGAGGAAGGAACTGATATTGATGGCCCTGAAGATGGAGGTGGAGGCATGGCAACTGTAGTGGTGGAAGGCCCGACTGTTGTGGAAGGAACGGCTACTAAATCTGCAACTACCGCCGACGGCTCATCAGACTGACCTACGATAGTAGTTGTCTTACCCTTGTTCTTCGGGTTCCTTGGGTCCTTCAGAGAGTACCATGTGAAGGGCTTCTTTTCCCGAACCTTTGTGTCAAAATACTTTGACACCACCCCCGCATCCGTAAGATATTTTGTAATGGTGTTAGGATACGGGTAGGAGCTATCTTCCTGCCAACCAACCAAAGACATGCTGACCGACATAATGGCACCCACATTGATTGGGTACCTAGCCATTATGGAGGCCACAGGAACTGCCCTCGAAATTGGTAGATTGTTCTCGTTCTGGCTTGGGTCTATTCTACTGCACACAAAGGTCTGCCACCCTTTTACTTTAAAGTTGAGGGTGTTCCGCTGAATAGGAACCCCTGTTGTGATCCATGGCGGTGGAGATCCTAGGGCTTCCAAGATCTCAGCTAGCCAAGGGCAAGCTAAATCACCCATTTGAAGCTTCTATAAGTATTGTACCGTCTCCACATCCTTGAGCCCCAGATATGTGTTCAGGGAGGTCTGATCAAATCTAACTTTTAAATTCCTCACTTTAATCACCTTAGTCCCCTTCTTGATATGCGCCACATGGGCGTAGAATTCCCGGACTAAGTGCTCATTGGCATCCACCACAGCTTGAGGGAAGCATGTCCACCCTTTTCTCTCCTAAAACTATCTTGCCACATTCGGTTGTATTTATCCAAATATTTCAAAACAAATCAGCGCTCAAGTCTGAGTGATATCTGAGGCCACCACTCTCGGAACTTGTTGAAAGCAGTCAGGCTCATGAATCTGTCTTCCCAAACCTCCTCCTTCTTCGACCTCTTAAGGCCAGAAATTCTGGTGTCACCCCCTCGACCGTCATCCGGAATATCATCATCATCATTAATGGTAACTGGTGCGGCAGGTTCATGTGTAGAAGAGGGCTCTGAACCCTGATTGTCATCTTCCGAACCCTCGGAAGTGCTCTCTGAGGAGGAGGGCTTATCTCGGAGCTGATATCTCCCCTCAAATTGTTGTGGCTGTGATTGAGCATCAGGAAACTCTTCCACAGAGTTTCCCTCTGAGGATTCCCTAGACGGACATATGAGCTAGACTCAGTAGGCATTGGAGCTCTCTCGGCTGTTGTCTTTTTGGTTATAGCTCTTTTTGCAGAGAGTTGTAGGATATCCCTGCCTCGGCCTCGGGAGGGTTCACCCCTCCCCTTGGATGTATCACCTCGTCCCCGAGATCTAATCATTGTCTGCAATATATAGCAATAGGAATCAGTTAGAGTTCAAGTTTAGAGTATCAGACAGTTGCAGACAAAACAGTATGCAGGATGGGGAAAGTGTGGTCCGCACATTTTTTAGTGCGGCCACAGATGGGTTTGTGCGGACAACACAATTTCAAGTGCGACCGCTCAATTGAAATGCGAACCGCATAATTTTGAGTGCGGCCGCGCAATTTCTACTTCAAACATGCAACTCTCTGATAACAGAGAAAAGTTCGATCTGCGGACCACACAATTTTTCTGTCGCCCCGATTCAATTTCTGCGGACCACATAATTTTGAGTGCAGTCCGCACAATCACTTCACACCAGATGGCCTAAACTCACAATCTGCATACCGCACATTTTTTAGTGCGGCCGCATAATTCAAAATCAATTAGTAGTGAACTTAGGGTTTCTAATTTTGCACACAATTTAGACATGATACACAGTTTACCTATCCCCCAAATAGAAATAGGGAGTTAACTAACACCAATTACAACCCACATGATGATGAATTTGACGTTAGGTCTAAAACTAATCTAAACTAATTATGAACAAAATTAAGCAAATTGAAAAAATTTAAAGATGAATTGAACATACCGGTAGTGAAGTGATGCTAAGGAAGAATCAAGATGATGAATTAAGTGACAGGTGCGTGAATCAGATGAGTGCACTGTGCTTGCCTTTTTGTTAAGTTTTCAGAGTTCGTAAAGTTTTAACTGTAGAATGAAGGCTTCTATTTATACTTAACACGATGGCCTAAGGTTCAAGAGATGAGTGCGTCTGCACAATTTCATGTGCGGTCCGCACTCTTTTACCTGAAGAACATTTTCCTTTTGAAGATCTGTGGTGCGCACAATTTTGAGTGCGGCCGTAGATTTTGGTGTGGACCGTACATTTCCTTGTGCGGCCGTACTTTGGCCATTTCCCTGACAGGCACACTTTTGAGAGCGTGCACTTTTTATCATCTAGTTGTGCGGTCTGCACAACAATTGTGCAGCCGCAGATCCCTTTTTAATGTGGCATGCAAAATTGTGCGATCCGCACTTTTTCCACACTTAGCCAATTTTTCTGAGCACAGTTCCTGCAACGCACACTCATTCCTACAACACTTCAAAACCAGTTATCACAAAACAAGACGTATCTAAAGAAGAAGAAAAAGAGAAAGAAAAAGAAACATGGGTTGCCTCCCAAGAAGTGTCTGATTTAACGTCGCGACACGACGCATTAACAATCATCATTTGAAATGAATCACTGCCACGACGTGGCCATCACCAACTTTTCCAAGATAATGTTTCACCCAATGGCCATTGACTCTAAACACTTCATTATTTTTATTCTTTAAGTCCAATGCACCAAAGGGTGTCATATCTACAACCTCGAACGGGCCACTCCATTTAGACTTCAATTTTCTCAGAAACATTCGTAACCGAGAATTGAATAACAACACAAGATCACCTTCTTTAAACTCCGTGTTCCGAATGTAATTGTCATGGGGGTACTTCATCTTCTCCTTGTATAGGGACAAACTTGTGTAGACATGGTACCAGAATTCATCTAGCTCATCCAATTGTGCCACCCTTAAGTTTGCGGCGACATCCCACTTAAGATTTAACTTCTTTAAATCCCACATGGCCTTGTGCTCAAATTCAACCGGAAGATGACAAGCTTTCACGAAAACCAACTGGTATGGAGACATTCCAATCGGTGCTTTGAAGGCCGTCCTATAAGCCCATAGAGCATCATCGAGTTTCTTGGACCAATCCGTCTGGTTATCATTCACTATTTTGGAAAAAATGCTCTTTATCTCCCGGTTAGTGACTTCCACTTGAATGCTTGCTTGAGGATGATAGGGGGGCGTCACTTTATGAGTGACACCATACTTGGTAAGTAAGGTATCGAAAGATTTGTTGTAAAAATGTGATCCCCCATCACTTATAATAGCCCTTGGAGCACCAAATCTTGTAAAGATGTTCTTCTTAAAAAACAACACCATACTTATCGCTTCATTGTTGGGAAAAGCAACGGCCTCAACCTATTTGGACACATAATCAACCACGACCAAGATGTAGGTGTTTCCACAAGAACTCACAAAGGGACCTATGAAGTCATTACCCCACACATCAAAAATGTCAATCTCCAAAGTGGTGGTGAAGGGCATTTCATTTTTCTTTGAGATTCCATCGTCCCTTTGACATTCATCACAACGCTTTACAAGATGACTAGCATCCTTGTAGAGAGTGGGGCAATAGAAACAACAACTTAACTCTTTGGTCGTCGTTCTTTCTCCACCATGGTGACCACCATAAGGAGAAGAATAACAAGCTCCAAGAATTTCAACTTGTTCCTCCTCCGGTACATATCTTCTAATCACTCCATTCTACAAATCCGGAAAAGGTACGGTTCATCATGTGAACAACTAATTTTTGACTACACCCAAATTCTATACTATTTTGTTGTAAATATTAATTTTAGGTCTAATCTTAATATTTTAA
>ML433560.1:10743-51533 GCA_005239525.1 Nicotiana knightiana
GGTCTACCTGTCCTAGACGGACCCAACCCCTGTGTTGAGCCCCCTAGGTCAAATGCAAATGATACAGATAAGCGTTCCTACTAGGGATCCGGCATGAGGTTTTGTTATTCTAGGTTTAAATTCGGGGTTTTGTTCTAGACCAGGCTTACCCGAGCGGACAGCTCAAGCCGAGGTTGGGGTAGCGTACCGGGAATACAGAAGCTTCGCCGGCTTTGCAACTTATCCGAACCTCGTTCTAAATTTTGGATATGACTCTAACGGAAAATAAGTCACACGAAGTGCACACTTCCTAGATGATTTAGAAGACTCATAGAGAAGAGGGTTTTCGGCACAATTTATATTTAGTTCAGATAATATCAAAGCGGTAAAAGCGACATTTAGCACGTTAGGTTTAAACATGTAGAAATCAGATAATTAAAGCTAAATAAAACAGTTTATTTCAAGCTCAAATTCTTGAACCCTGAACCAGAGATTCTGGGTTTGATCCCCAGCGGAGTCGCCAGAGCTGTCACACCTCNGCAGCGTATGTGAAACTAATGGAGAGCGCCGATGGGGAGGAAAGGAGGACGAATATGGAGTTTTATAAGAAGGCTAAGAAAGAGGCGAAGTTAGCAATCACGGCTTCCAAGACTGCAACATTTGAGCGCTTGTATGAGGAGCTGGGGGCAGAGGCGGTGACAAGAAACTGTTCCGGTTAGCCAAGGCTAGAGAAAGAAAGGCTCGGGACCTGGACCAAGTGAGGTGCATCACTACGAGGAAGGTAAGATCTTGGTAGATAAGGCGTGTATTAGCCGCAGGTGGTAGACGTACTTCCATAAACTCTTGAACGAGGATGGGGATAGGATCATTGAGCTTGGAAAGCTGGAAGACTCGGAAAACGAGTGTGATTTCGGGTTTTGTAGACGTATTAAGGTTGATGAGGTTATGCGGAAGATGAGTAGGGGTAGGGCGACCGGACTAGATGAGGTTCCAGTGAAATTTTGGTAGAACGCGGGTCGGGCAGGCTTGGAGTGGCTTACTGATTTGATTAATGTTATTTCTAGGATGAAGAGAATGCCCGAAGAGTGGAGGCGGAGTTTGATAGTCTCGTTGCACAAGAACAAGGGTGACATCTAGAATTGCAATAACAATAGGGTAATCAAGTTGCTGAGTCACACCATGAAAGTTTGGGAGAGAGTGGTGAAGAGGAGGGTGATAAGGAGTGTGTCTATTTTGGAGAACCAGTTCGGTTTCATACTAGGGCAGTCAACTACAGAAGACATTCATCTAGTAAGGAGATTGATGAAACAGTATAAGGAGAAGAAGAAGGACTTTCATATGGCGTTTATTGACTAGAGATGTTTGGATATTAGCGGTGTTCTGGTAGCATACATTAGGGTGATTAAGGACATGTACGATAGAGCTAGGACTCAGGTGAGGAATATAGGAGGTGATTCAGACTATTTCATAGTTGAGATGGGGTTGCATCAAGGATCAACTCTTAGCCTAGTTTTATTTTCCCTGGCGATGGATGTGTTGACACGACACATTTAAGGAGAGGTGCTATAGTGTATGTTATTTGCAGATGACATACTGCTGATTGATGAGACACATTGTGTGGTTAATGCTAGGCTAGAGGTGTTGAGACATACCCTGGAGTCTAAAGGCTTCAAGTTGAGCAGGACGAATACTGAGTACTTGGAGTGTAAGTTTAGTGTTGGGGCTCATGAAGCAAAAGTGGACGTGAAGCAAAATACACAAGTCATTCCTAGGAGAGATATTTTCAAATATCTTGGGTTTGCGATACAGGGTAGTGGGGAGATCAACGAGGATGTCGTACACCGTATTGGAGTGGGATGGATGAAATAGAGGCTCGTTTATGGTGTTTTATGTGACAAGAATGTTCCACCAAGACTTAAGGGCAAGTTCTATAAAGCGATAGTTAGACCGTCCATGTTGTATGGAGCTGAGTATTGACCTATCAAGAAATCTCATGTTCAGAAGTTGAAAGTAACGGAAATGAGGATGTTGAGATGGATGCGTGGACATATCAAGAAAGATTAGATTAGGAACCAGTAAATTAGGAACAAGGTGGCGTGGCTCCTATAAAAGATAAGTTGGGAGAATCGAGGCTGAGATGGTTCGGGCATGTGAAGAGGAGAGACCTTGATGCCCCGGTTAGGAGGTGTGAGAGATTAACCATGGGGGGTCAGAGGAGGGGTTGTAACGACCCATCGGTCGTTTTGAGGATTTGCACTTCGTTCGGTAGTTTGGGGGCACAAGTAGATCCGTATGATGTATTAGGATTTGTGTGCAAAATTTGAGTTCATTTCGACTTGTTTTGATATGTTTCGGCGCGAGTTTTTTAAGTCGAAAGTTCATAAAGTTTAATTTGAGGTGCGTTTCATTGTTTCGATGTTGTTATGCGTGATTTGAGGCCTCAAGTAGGTCTTGTTATGTTATGGGACTTGTTGATATGTTCGTACGGGGTCCCGAGGGGCTCGGGTAAGTTTCGGATAGGTTTGGGCTGTGTTGCGCTCGTTTTTCTTATGTTTCGACGTCGTTTTTTCGAGCATAAATGGTACCACATTAAAAAAAATAAGCTCCGATTTCTGTTTTGATTGAAGCATTCGATCCGTATCGTAATTACGAAGTCATAGCAAAAAGATTTTTCGAATTTAGAAATCGCATGAGGATTTTATGGTCATTTTACTAAGAATTGGGTTGCCAGATTTTTTCCAGATTAATTACGAAATTATCACTGACTTTGTATTTAAGAATCTGCACTATTTTCAAATATTGAAACCAACATATCTCCTTCATTATCTTTATTTGCATTTCAGTTATTCCTTAGACATTGTAGTAGACTGTTTCTGGCATAGATGCTCATGTTATCTGTGACACCCTGATTTTGGTATAGATTGTATCATATTTCGGATTATTTCTGTTTCAAAAAGGGCTTTTTCTTAAATATTAATTGCTTCCGTCTTTATTTTCAAGTTTTTCACTATGTTGAAATGGTTAAGTAGTGGCTTGCCTAGTTCCACGATAGGCGTCATCACGACGGTTGTTTTGGGTTGTGACAGGGGTAGAGAGAGGCCTAAGAAGTACTGTGATGAGGTGATTAGGCAGGACATGACGCTACTTCAGCTTACCGAGGATATGACCCTCGATAGGAGTGTATGGGGGTTGAGGTTTAGCGTTGTGGGTTGACAGGAAATCTAGAGTTACGTCTAGGCATCTCAATAGTATTAGTACTAGTCTTGTATTTTGCTATGTCTAGCCTAACATGTCATTATTGTGTCATTATTTCCGGTAAGACTGAATCTATTTTTAGTGTCATATTCTTAGATATTTGTTGTTGCATGTATCTCCATTTGCGCCCATGTCAAATTACCTGGTTATTGCTATTGTCTGTTTATTGCTTCATTTTCACTTCTTTTGAGCCGAGAGTGTTTTGAAAGTAACCTCTCTACCTTCATTAGGTAGGGATAAAGTCTCCGTACACTTTACCGTCTCCAGACTCCACTTGTTGAATTTCACTAAGTTTGTTGTTATTGGTACGATAATTCGATATTTACCGAACTATGCACGACACTAGTTCAAAGCACGAGGACTTTAGTTCTCTCGTTGACATGTTTCGTTCATTATTCGCGTTAAAAGAATCCTATTTTAAAGTAGTACCCGTTCGTAGTCGTTTACAAAGTTTCTAAAAAAATGTCCGATTAATAAAGAATATATATTGGTTAGAAGAGGTGAGAAAGTTTTAAAATGACATCAAAGATAAATGTCCGATTGACACTACATACCAAAGCAAGACAATGCAAACGTAATATTATTACATATCAATTTTAAAGTTATTGAGATTCATAGGCCATTGAAGGAGACATTAGTGCGCGAAACGAACTGAAGCACAAAATAGGACAAACAAAACAAAACTATTAAGACCACTCTTTCGGTTCATATGATCTGTATTTTAAATTTATATGCACCCCACGCTCTTTTGACTTTCCTATAACATCATCCCTATATAACATTTCTCTATAAAAATCAAGCTTTTTTTGAACCAATTTTTATGTTATTATATTATATATGTTTTCTATAAGAACACTTCGCTATAACATCCAAAAAATTTCGGAACAAACAAAGTTGTTATAAAAAAGTTTGACTGTAATAACTTTAATCATAAGTTTGTCTAAATCACTTTTCATATCTCTCTTAAACGTCTCACTTAATTACCATCCCATTATTGGAACAGTAAAGATAGATTTGGCAACAAAAAAAAAAGTAAGAATTGTTTTGTGATGAGTCACATATTTTGAATCAATCAATTTAACATATCAATATGACTAATATTTGGAATAGAAGGGAATAGTTACAACAGTGCTAAGATAATACATTTGCCACTTCATGTATCATCAACATCTACCAAAATGTGACCAATGTGCAATGTTTATGCAGCGATGGCAGATATGAGAATATCACGATTTGTGTGAACAGACAAAACATTCACTGAGTTAAAACTCAGCAACTCCCAAAAGCAATACATATGAGTCACAAACTCACTTTTTTCAAGTTAGATATATTATCGAACAGACAGATATCAATTACGTCATTCTACAAACAGCATCTTAAATTAGAGTTTAAACGGAATGCTAGAATTGGTATACCCGCATAACAATCACATCCTCTCGACGATAATGAATGAATTAGGCAAATATTATTACCCTGCTTCAATATATTCTGCAAGATCATTCGTTATATTGACGAATGGCGACTTTCACCCAAACCAAAAAAAGATGGGGCATTTGATGCAACAGTGTACCCGATGTTGATAAGGATTCTTCTCCTTCGTTCACTAAAACGGCAAAATTATGGTAGTGCACGTGACCTGATAAACGGGTAAGCACCTGAACTTGAGATCAATCTGGATATAAGAACATGATTCCAAGAGAATGAAAATATTCAAGTGATAAGTTATCACGCACCTCATTAGCAATATAGCAACCCTCATCCAGATGAATGAAAAACTCAAGACAGATTACGTTATTCCTCTTCAGGTTGGAATTCAAGATCTAATTTCCTCTTTAAATGTGATCTGTCAGCGCTGTAGGTGAAAATAAGTTCAAGAGATTTATCATGATACCACATCAAAGTAGTTACAGGTCCATAAAGTGACTACTGACTAAATGATAACTTCCCACATCCAAAATCTTGACAACATTTGGTCGTGTAAGTATTAGCATTCATATAGTCATTCCCTAGCATAGGATCTTAAGAGCAATCGTCTTAGTAATGCTTACAAGACCCTATCATGACTATCATAGATATTACTATTTCTTTTCTTTTTTTTAACTACCACAGATAGTACTATTTATTTTTTCAGATATTACTATTCACTAGCAGTTAGCACACTGGGATATTTCCTTAAAAGACAATCCACCAAAATAACATCTGTTTTAGTTCGTTCTCCATTTTTTGCAAAAAGTTTATCTCCTTGGGGAAAACAGTAACCTGACCACTAGCTGAACACCCCTCCCTTCATTTTTTCCTGTTCTCCACTGCACATGTGGTTTTGAGTAGGTCCCCACTTATTGCAAACACAAAACCATGCAATGTATAGAAAATGCAAACAAAAAAACCAAGACGTGCATATGGTATGATCGTGCATAAGTTTAACATATCAAGAAGGCCAGTTACAATGCCAAAAAATATCTGCTTCAGTTACCCCATTTTTCTATTGAATGAACAATTTGAGCAGTACTAAAGAACAAAAGAAACCAAAATATTATAAATCAAAACATTCAAACTCTTAATCATGCATTAATAACGAAATGCATCCCAAACTTATTTCCCTTCATGATTTCTATGATAATGAGTGGAAAGGAAGTGCTACAGTCCCTAGTAAGATTATCTTACAATAAGACACAGGCTAAAGAAATTGTATAATAATACGTTGAGAATCTATAAAGCTTAATTACTTGAGCCCCACCAGTGTGAGTTCATAGGCAACGGATGATCGTCTTTGGTGCATAACCATGTCAGTGCTCTTCTCCCCCCACCCCATAAAAACCCCTATTTTAGACCAACAGGATGACACCAACAGTATATTACCAAAATGAGATCAAGAACAATGCAAGTAGCCTAAATGGTTAGTAAAAGATATTGCAAAGCACATCAGTTATACCTGTTAATGGTCGGTCTAGTAGGTGGTCTCATCCCAAAGACTGAGAAATCCAGTGACATGGGTACCTGTTCACTCCTCTCACCGGCATTTCCATGGTCATCCATCTTCTCTGGACGCATATTTGCCTCAAATCCTTCGCGCTGTGGCATCACTCTCCTTGACTTTCTTGGTGGAGACAATACTACAGGACCATCATGTGGATTGAAATCTGAAACCCTAGGGTTTGCGGATTCCCGCTTAGGGGGAGGTCTTGGAAGCAGAGCTGGTTCCGTAGGTAGAGGTCCTGATGAGAAGTACCTAATGAATTGGGAAATTTCAGCCCCCACATCAACTGCAAGTCCGCAGACTAAACAAGATAAAGAAGAAATACCTATGCTCCAATGCTTGCTGTGCTGATATTCTAGCTTTTGGGTCGTATGAGAACATCTTTGACAGAAGATCTAAAGCATCCTCAGTCGCCGTTGGAAACAATGTTTTGAGTGGCTGTCCAGGGACATATTGGTACTCCACATAATCAGGCAAGTAGACCATATCAGCCCACTGCGAGGGCTTTGGGGTCCCAAAAGCCGCAAAAATCTTTCCCAGCTGATCAATATCACTGTTTCCCTAATATAGACACAGATTACAGAACAAATTATTGGTTGAAGTAACACCAGGCAGATAGGAATGGTAAAGGTAGTACGTAAAGTATGAAAAAAATTCAAACAATTATTCCATCAAAAAATCTGGAAAATGGTGCCAGCAGTGATTTTTTGGTGTATTTGGAAAGAAAGAAACCGAAGGTGTTTTGATGGCATTTCAACTCCAATCTACTCCCTCAAGGCTGCGTGTTTAGTTAATCTGTTTAGTTGGAACTATCTCGCCCCTGTTAACAGTGCTGATATTTTTGTGGATTTTATTATCTCCTTGATAGTAGCATAGGCTTTTGTACTAGAGCTAATTATCCGATCTCTTTTGTACTTTTTGCATCGTCTTGATGCCCTTTAATGAATCTAATTTACTTCATCCAAAAAAATAAAATTTAAACAATTATTGGGAAATTGGAAGGAACTTATCGCACTAAAGGGATCACCATAGGAACAAGGAAAGAAAGCTCAGTCTAGATCCTGTAAGTAATTTGCTTTTTAACTATGGCTTCCTTGACAACCGTCCAACTGCATGTGAAGCTCTCTAGGATAAAACTACAAGGGACAATTGGTTTACAACTTATTGAAGATGAAGAAGAAAATATATACACGTCTAACAGTAAAAGATGCATATAAAAGAGTGTTTCTCCCTGAAATGGAGAAAGTTATTAACAAAGGTTATATTATTGAGAAAACAAGACAGTCCACGTTCGGGAGTTAACATGAGAAACTCTTCCTGAGAAGACAGGTAGCTTGAGTCATGGAAACTCATGATTGCATCGACCAATTTCATATAAAAGGACAAGGATAATTTGTGAGAGGGATTGCCATAACTATAGACATTCACCTGCAGAAATGGTCGACGCAGGAGGAGCTCAGCAAAGATACATGCAGCGGCCCAAACATCTACTCCAGGTCCATACTGCTTTGCACCAAACAATAACTCTGGTGCTCTGTACCACCGGGCAAAGACCTAACAGTACCCACCAGATTAAAATGTAAGTGCTCTTTACAGTAACAGTAACAGAAGTAGAGACAGGGGGGCAAATGAATCAGGATTCTGCTGCTACATATGCACTAACTTGACAACATCTTGGTCAAATTTGTACAGCTGCTCAAAATTTGTCATATGCATACCACAATAGGAGAATTCTTAATTCTCCAAAAACAAGGTCATACCATCAGTAGTGTGCACAAACATTCTTTGTTACTGTGGAATGAAATGTATAGACTTAATAAAGTACATACAAAATTCCGTTGAACAGTAAAGAAATTGTGTACTGTTCAACACTAACTATATAAAAAGATAGGAGTAACCATGTCAAGTTTGATCATCTTATATATAAAAAGGAGCAGTATCGGATCACATCTCATTTTTTTTTTCAATTACGCATTTTTGTAAAAGAACAAAAAAACTTTGGTAAAGAAGAAATCCTCCAAAGAAAGTCCAACTCTCAAAACAGATACCTCCATATTTGTTTAGACAAGTGGGAGAAACTGATAGCTCCAATTCTATAAGGAAAATATCAAAGGCAATTTTAGTGAGTGGAATCATTCCAGGTTATTTTAGGTTTGATGAAGTCATGTCATGAATTTCCACAAGGAGAACCATAATATGAAGACAAATAAAAAAACTGCAGTGAAGTAGCAAGATAAAAAGTAACTTCTGACACGATACATGCTCCAAGAGTTATACCTGGTGAGTGAATCTTCTATCAGGGCTACCAAATAGACGTGCTAATCCAAAGTCAGCAAGTTTAAGCTGCCCATTAGGTCCAATCAATAAATTATTCGGTTTCATATCTCTGTCAGGAAGAAACAGCAAAAATTTAAGGAAGCTGAACACAAGTTGGAATCTAGTGAAAGCGAGAATATACAAACGCATACCTATGCAAGACATATTTCTTGTGACAAAAAGCAAGTCCTTTCAATGTCATCTGGATAAAAGATTTTATATCCGCAGGTGAGAGGAAGATATTCCTATCACGAATCACAGCCTCAAGATCTGTCTCCATGAACTCAAACACAAGATGCAAGTTCCCTTTGTGAGGGAAGGCATCAATCAATTCAATAACGTGAGGATCCTTCAGCTCTTTCAATAATTTGATTTCCCTAAGGGCAGTGAAATTAACCCCTTCTTTCTGTTTCCCAAGACGAATTTTCTTGATAGCAACAGTCTGGCCACTCTGCAGAAAATGAAATTAAAGCATACATAAGATACAAAGATTTCAAGATACAAAATGAAACCAAATGTTTAATCGGTTAACTAACTATGCCTCAATCCAAAACCAGCTGGGGTCAGCTATATTGAGTCCTTTATATCCATTCCGCCTTATTCAAGCCCATTCTATCCCAATACTTCTAATTAATTTGTCTATTAAGGCAAATTAACCACTCTCTTAAATTAGAGGTTCTCAAAATCTCACACTAATAATTAATACAGCTTAGAGGGTTATGCCTTATCGCGATTAGGTACAAAGTGAGCTCCAAAACCACCAGCATCCATCTAAGATCTAGCACTAACATCATTTTTTTTGGGTGCTCAATCCAAAAGCTTACAAAGCTCAATTTAACATTCAACTTTGCAAGATAAAATTTATATGAAAACATATTCCATATTTCATAGACATCAACAAAGGAACAGTCAATAAACAATGGTCAATCCGAAACTAGTCGAGGTGTAATAGCTTGACTGATTTATGATGAACGTCAACCTACAACAACCCTCCTCCTTTATGGGGACAGGATTTGGGACTCATTTCCACACTCGAGACTAGATATATGTGAAGATTGGAGATAGAAACAAAAACATGGCTTTATATTATAGAATTCCTTCCGCACCTAAGGGTGTCGCCTAGTGCTCAATGAAGTAGGTGCAAACCATGAAATCCAGGTTAAAATCCCAGTCGAGACAAAAGAAAAAACATTAGGTAGCTTTTTCCATGTGCCTAAACTTTGGTGGATAGAGTTGCTCATATCTATATTGGTGGGAGGTAGCAGGTACCCAACGGTACGAATTCTAGAATTAAAATGAACAGCACCATCACACCCACGAGCTAGCACTAACAGCTTTTTCTATTTTAATTCAAAAACCTACAGAGCTTTCAATCAATCAACATCAAAGAATGTCAAATTTCAAGGAAAAAAAAATTCATAGAATTAACAATCAAAACATGAATGAAACAAAACCCTAGAAAATCTTCAAAACCAAATATTGCAAAAACGAGAAACGGAGAAAATCCCACAAGCGTTATAATAAGAAGTACCTTAGTATCAATGGCCTTGAAGACAACACCATAAGTACCTTCACCTAAAATTTCACGTTTTAGGTAACGATCTGCTACTTTTTTTGTCAATAAATTGTCTACTTCTGCCATTTTTACTTCTAATTGTTTATGGGTTTTGCATCTGTTTCAGTGGTAAACTGTTACTTTTATATAAGAATCAGCTAATTGGAGTATATAGACGACATACGATGAAATGAGTTGCTAAATTTTTATCGGATTTGTGAAATTGTTCACAAGGTGTTTGATGTGTGTTTCAGTGAAGATGAAGAAGAAGAAGAAGAAAGGGGAAGAGGAAAATAAGCAGGAGCGTATAACTCTGTTAGCGTTTCAATTTAGTGGAGATTTTCACTTTAATTTAAAAACACCAAGTATTAATTTATTTATCTGTGTGTTCAGTCATTTCTTCTTTTTTTTTTTTGGTCTTTACTTTCTTTTTTATTTTATTAAGAAATATGAATAATATTATCCTACTTTAGACCCTGTTTTTTTATCCAACTACATTAGTCCCCAGTTGCGAGCATAAGTCCAAAATTTAAATTTTATAAATTCAGAATATCAATAGCTAAAGTTATAAAGCTAGGTGAAATTGTATTTTATATAACTTTAGGCTGCGCGTACTGTGCGTGTTCCCATGTCAATAAGTAAATAATTTTTAAAAACTCACATATATATTAATAATATCTTATATATATATATACTTTTTTATCACGATGATGTCGGCATGTAACTCCTATAAAATTTAATAAGTAAAAGTGTACGTTTTAAAAATGACTTATGTTGAGTCAATGATTTATAATAATAAATTAATATATAGAAAATTATCATAAGAAAAAGAAAAATAATTAAAAGTAACTCATTTATAATATATTTTATCTTCTATTATTTCATCCTTATTGTTTCAAGTTTACATACGTTAATAGAAAAATAATAATTTTTTTTTTGGTAAATAAATATTTTATTTATCACCAAAAAGCCTGTACAAAGCAAGTAACTAACTAACACAGTTAGTTATCCATATCAATCACTTTCGGCTAACTATAGTCTAAACATATGAACTAGTTTTTTCATTTTTGCCATTGCTCTCATACAACATATACACACAATCTCCCGAGCTAATACTTCACTATTTCTATATATTTTCTCAAAAATTCTCATATTTATCTCTATCCATAGACTGTAAACAAATTCTGTATAGATCAACTTGAATGTCAATGCTTGTTGGGTCTTTCCTTTTGCTTTTTGAACGATCTCATGTTGATGTTGTTGCCAGTTTCCTGCTGTCATTGTTCTTCCTTTTGCCTATTGATTCACTCTTTGCCATACTTCTTTAGCAAATTCACAGTTCCAGAATAAGTGTTCATGATTCTCCTCAGCTTTTTTGCACATAACACATTGGCTATCAACTGTCATTCCCCATTTTACTAACCTATCAGAGGTTAGTAGTCTGTCTTGTAGCTGCAACCAAAGTGTGAACTTTGCTTTAGGTCTAGTAGCATTGTTAAACATCATAGTCTTCCAATTAACTCTTGTTTCCTCCCCCAAAAGTTGTATATATATATATATATATATATATATATTTGTCGTATAACACTCTATTTTGCCTTGAAATTCCAGTATTTTCCTTCAGATACTGCCCTGGCTTCTATTATCTTTCGTGTCATCAACATGCTTGTTGGGAAATCCTCATTGTGTCAATTTCTTGTCCTCTGATATAGTATTCATGTATCCATTTTATCCATAGCTTATCTTGCTTCTTAGTCAAATCCCGGAAGCTCTTTGCTATAACTGCCTTATTCCATTTCTGCAAATTTGCCAACCCAAGACCACCTGCACTCTTTGGTGTACAGACTCTTTCCCATGAAACCAATGCCTTCTTGCTAATAGTATTACATCCTGACCATACATAGCTATGACAATAAGCTTCAATGGTCCTCAGAACTTTAGTAGGTAACACAAAGAGTTGTGCCCAGTATGCTTGAACTCCAAACAGTACTCTTTTCACCAGTTGTACTCTTCCTCCATATGATAACTTCTTTGTTGTCCATGCTGATATTCTAGCAACAATCTTCTCAATAAGGAGTTGTCATTGTACTAGGGACAACTTCTTAGTTGAGAGAGGAACTCATAAGTATTTAAATGGCAATTCACCTTCCAGCAAGCCCAGTTCCTGTATTATTTTGTCTTTGTCATCTCTAGTTACCCCACCAAAGTAGATTGAACTCTTTCCCAAATTTGCTTTGAGTTCTGAAGCTGTTGAGAATTGCTTGAAACATTGCTGCATAGCAATTAGTGATGGAAGGTCCCCTCTTGCAAATAGTAAGAGGTCATCAACAAAGCATAGATGAGTGATTCCAAGTCTTGAACATTTCGGATGATAGTGGAATTCTGTCTTCATTGCTAATCCCTTTAGGTTCCTGCTAAGATATTCCATTGCTATGGCAAACAAGAAAGGAGACATTGGGTCTCCTTGCCTAAGGCCTTTAGCAGCATTGAAAGGCAATGAAGGCTCCCCATTTATTAGGATTGTGTAGTTAAATGTTCTCATACACTCCATTATACAGCTGATAAATTTTGTAGGAAATCCCAACTCCACCAGAACTTGCTCTAAATAAATCCACTCTACTGAATCATAATCTTTTTGTAGGTCTATCTTGATCATGCATCTAGGTGATACATATTTCCTTGTGTAAGCTTTAACCAATTCATGTGCTAGAATGATGTTGTCCCCTATCTTTCTCTCAGGTATGAATCCTGCTTGAGACTCATTGATTACAGAAGCTATGACTGGTTGCATCCTTGCTGCTATTTGTACATAACAGTACAATAAGAAATTGGTCTATATTCCTTAACTGTCTTGGGCTTATCTATTTTTGGAAAAAATGTAATGGATGTACAATTTATGGCATTATACAACTTCCTTGTTCTGAAAAACTCTTTCACAGCATCACACACTTCATCCTTAATGATCCCCCATGCTTTCCTGAAAAAAGTGGCATTGTATCCATCAATCCCAGGAGCTTTGTCTTCTCCAATAGTCTTCAGTCCTTGATGAATCTCCTCTTCAGTAACTGGAGCTATTAATTCTAGTTTTTGCTGGTGAGTCAAGGTTGGTCCTCCTTTCATGTTCATCTTGTCTATAGAAGGCAGTTCTTTTGCAGCAGTTCCCATCAAAGATTTATAGAAGTTGACAATCTCTTCTTGAATTGCTTTTGGTTCTGTTAGTATATTGCCTTCTAAAGATGTGATCTCTCTAATTGATTTCCTCTGACTTCTCTCCTTAAGCACAACTGAGAAGTATTTGGTGTTTGAATCCCCAAGCTTGATCCACTTATCTCTTGATTTCTGTTTCATAATATCCTCCTCTATCATACTCCATTTTTTCAGTTGTTGCATTGTTTTCCTTTCATGTTCAATCAAATCCTCATGATGTAGCTATTTGTTTCTGTATCCTCATTAGATCTTCTCTTGCTTTGTCTATCTTATGTGTTGTGTTCCTGAACTCCTCATTGTTCAATTGCTTGAACAATGGTCTGAGTGCTTTCAGTTTCATCCATATATTTTTCATTTTCTATTTTGAGTATTCCTTTTGCCAAATACCATTCACTATTGTTTGAAATTTCTCATGATCAGCCCAAGTATTAAAGAACCTGAATGGTACTTTAACATTACTCTGATTTGTCTGCATATCAAATATCATTAGATTATGATCTGATATTAGAGGCACATCATACTCCATCACTATATGTCCCCATTACATCATCCATTCCTGATTACCCAGTGCTCTATCAAGCCTGCTATATATCCTCTCATTAGTTTGTTGCTTATTAGTCCATGTATAGTAGACCTGTCCATATCACTTCATTGAGTAGTAGTTCATGAATACAATCATTAAAGTCCTTAATCTCCCCAAGTTGTACTGGATTCCCATATTGTCGATCATTGGGATATAATAATGCATTGAAGTCTCCATCAATTAGCCATGGTCTATTTAATCCCTGTGCTATCTATTTATGATTTCTCCACATACTTTTCCTTTGTTCACAAGTATTATAACCATAGATTACAGTTATAACACATGTCTTTTGTGCAGTAGTCATGTCAACTCGACGATGTAGCAGTTGAGCTTCCTCTTTCAGTTTAGTTATTGTATACATCCTACTATCTCATAATAGCCAAATTCTCCCATTGCTTGCACTGCTGTAATTATGCAATAACTCCCAGTTGGGAGCCACATAAGCAAGTACATATGATGATTTTTGTTCTTTAACTCTGGTCTCAATGAATCCTGCTAATGTGATATGTTTTGATTTTATATATTTTCTCAGCTTCTTCTGTTTATATCTCTTATTTGATCCTCTAACATTCCAAAATAACCAATTCATCACTTAATAACTAGTTCCTCTTCCTTTATCAGGAGGTGCTGATTTTGATCCCCTTTGTTCTCTGTTCAACACAGCAAACACATTCTTTATTGGTACTGAGCACAAAACTGGATATTCCTGCAGACTCAGTTCTGGTACCATAGCTACTTCTTTCCCTCTACCAGGTGTTCTGATCTCAGAATCTCCTCTTTGTTGTTGTCCCATAGTTTTAACATCTACTGACTGTTCAACTACTTTTGTGCTACTCACATACATATCCACCTTTGTTGCCTCTGATTCTACTTTGTCCTGCTTATCATGTTGTTCTTTCGGTTGCTCTTTTGTCACCCATTTTTGTACTATNTCTACTTTGTCCTGCTTATCATGTTGTTCTTTCGGTTGCTCTTTTGTCACCTATTTTTGTACTCTTCTTGTGTCCTCCTTGTTTGATTGGTTGTTCCTCATCCCTTCTCTGTAGCTTTGAACATTCATGACTAATAATTTGACACTTTTCACAGTATATTGGTTTCCAATCATAAGCTACCTCCTGTTAAAAGACTCTGCCATTAGGATCCATTACTTCAACTTGATCTGGTAATGATTTTGTTACATTAACTTCCACCAGCATTCTAGCATAGGATACCCTCATTTGCTTAGCTGTGCACTTATCTGCATACATAGGTATCCCTATTGCACTTGCTATCCTGCTTAGTGAGTTAATTCCCCAACAATTCATTGGAAGTTTTGGCAACTTAATCCATATAGGTATTTCAGTAGGAAATTCTTTGTTAAAATCAAACTCTGCAGTTCATGGCTTCAATATGATAGGTCTATTGTTTATAGTGTAAGGGCCATCACATAAAATTTCCTGCATATCTTCCATTGATCGAAATTTAATAATGAAATACCCTTCCTCATGCATAAACAACTTTGGATCAGTAATTTTATTCCATTTAACATCAACAAATCTTCTCATAGCATTATACCCAGGACAATCCCCAATTACATAAGCAATTAAAGCTTCCTTCCATTTTTCAGTCTCTCGTTCCATTTTTTCTTTATCTAATTCAATAATAACATTGCCATCAACTATTTGAGGAGGAATATAAGACAAAGTCATACCATTCTCAACCGATATGTTACGAGCAAAGAGATTTGACCATTTCTGAGGTGGTACTGTAGCATGTAGTATTGTTCCATTGCTTTGCTGTGGTGAATTCTCTTTGCCAAGTTTCGATTCCTCAATGCATGCGTCTTCAACTTCCTTCAACTTCAATTGAGCTAGATCTGGGCTCAATTGAAGCTTCTGCGCAGCTGATGTTTCCTTAGATGTTGATCCTATCTCTAGCTGGGTCAATTCCTTCATTTGTACTGGTGTTACTTGATTTTGTTCCTCTTTTTATGTTTCTGGTTGCATACGACCTCCTACTGAGCTTCCAAATGTGACTACTGGAATTTTTCTCAGTCTGCCGCATCCTCTTCCACGGCCACGACCTCTTTCCCCTGCCATGGCTTCTTCACACCGACATATGTTTATTAACGTGCGCCGAGAGCATCACAGGAGAATTTTTTTTTTAATTGTATGTTATTTTACAATTATTGAGTAAATTTTTTACATTTAAAAATATTTTTTTCAAGTCAAAATAATTATTGAGTGTACCTTTAAATATTATACAAAAGTTAATTCATTTTAAAGTTCTAAATGTTAAATAAGTATTAACATGGAAGGTATTATAATTATGGTACAAACTTAATATAAGTAAATAATTTATTGAAACTAAAATCTGAATTGATTTAAAATTTTAAATATTATAATTTTCTATATAATTCAAATAAAGAGTTATTTAATATTAAAATTTTAGTTGATTTAAATTTTTTAATATTAAACAAATTATTAAATATCATGAACGAAATTTTTATCCATAAATATAAAATAATTAATAAAGGAGATAAATAAATATTAAACTAACGTTGATATACGTAGAGGGGGGGGGGGGGGGGGATTATCAACAATTGATTTTGATGCCTAATATATAGGGTAAACTTAATTGATTTTGATGCCCTAATATATTTACATTTCCCGTGTAATCACGCAAATAAAAAAGTTGTAATAAGTAAAGTTTTAGTTAACTTCAAAGTACTAAATATTAGGGAAATAATTAAATGATTATTTTATCTAGTGTAAATTCTATTTTAAAAAGGTAGAAAAAATGAACGATAGTTCGTTAAGGGCCTCTGTGCTTTTAATATAGACAAACAATATTTTGTTTAGTATAAACTTTAGTCTTAGCATACAAGCTTTGTAAATGTACCCAATATTAATATGTACATAACTTTTATGAATTACAAGAATTTTTTTACATGATGTATTTCGGTTATAAAATAAAAATTAGAAATATTTTATATAATGATGAATAGTAATGTCATTTAATTAGCTCATTATGAAAAGATCGTGTCTTAGAACTCCTCACATGCCTTATTATGATTTTCAAGGAATTCTTTGGCAATATCTTATAACAATTATTGCTATTTTGTAACTTAGGGTGTGTTTGGTATAACCGAAAATATTTTTCGTGGAAAATATTTTCTTGAAAAACAAGTAGTAATTTCATTCATTTTCTGGTATTTGGTACGCAAATTAAGGAAAATATCTTCTCAAGAGTATTCATAAATAATTTTGTTACAATAAACATGAAGTCATAAACTTTCGAACCAACAACCTTCCGAACCCACAGATTTTATAAACTTCTGAACCGCAAAACTTTCAAAACTACGAAATTTCGAACCCGTAAATTTTGAAACACATAAACCTCTAAACTCATAACTTTGGAACTTGTAAAATTTCGAACCTGTAAATCGAAAGATGGAAAAAATAAAACTGAAAATATATATAGAAATTTTTTTCCCGATGGAGGGCAGTGGAGTGGGTGGGGGTGGCCAGTGGGGTGGGGTGCACAAAAAAGAAAACACAAAAATTTGAAAATTACAAAAAAAAAGTAAAAAAATAAATTGTGCAGGGGTGGGGGCGGAGGGTGTAGAAAAACGAAAAACAGAAATTTGAAATTATAAAAAAAAAAGTAATTTTTTTTGTGGGGTGGGGGTGGGGGTGTGGGTGGGGTAGTAGGATTGGTGGTGACAAAAAAAAATCTTTTTGGAGAGAGGGCATGGGATGGGGTTAGGTGGGTTGGTGTGGGGGTATGGGGTGGGTTGGTGAGGGTATGTAAGAGAGTGAGGAAGCTTGAGAAGGAGTTTTGGAAAATGTTTTCCCTTCTCTCGATAAGGAAAACATTTTCCTCCAATTGAATAAAAATGAGTTGATAAAATATTTAAGCCAACAAAACATGAAAAAATTATAAAATATTTTCCTTCATACCAAACATACCCTTAATACCTGAAACAAACAAGTGGCCCTAAAATAATTTATTGCATTTCTCCAAAGATTTGTCAAATAATGTAAATTAAAAAATTAAATCTTTTGGTCTTTTAGACTTTTGGGAATGTGATGTTGGCTCTATAGCTCCTAGGGAAAGAAAAGTGACAATGTAAAGTTTAAAATGACCAATATTAAGTTAATATTTTATAATAAATAACTTAATAAATAAAAAATATAAGAACTTATTATTTGTTGGAAAAATGCAAAGGAAAAAAAAGATTAATAATCACTCGTTTAGAATATTTTCATCCTTATTACTTTAAGTTTATATTTTTATCAATTTAACTCTCATTACTATATTATAACTACTTTTATTTTTATTTTTTAATTTCTTTTACCATCAATACTGTTATGTACTCTACATGTTTTGCAATTATTTATATGATGAATTTGTAAAATAATTGGATTGAATTTTCTAACTAATTAGTTGACTCAAAACTTGTTTTGTCAAATATTTAAAAAACTTAATTATTCATTTTGAAAATTAGAGAAAATAATTTTTCTTCGTTCAAATTCTTAATATTAGCTCATCCCAAGTTTAATAGTTACTATAATTATATTATTATCCAATAAAATTTCAATGTTCAAAGGATTAAAATATCTTCACGTAGAGAATTTTAGTTATTTTCAAAAGTATAAATATTAGAAGATAAATAAACTATAGTGGGTAAAAATATTGACCAACATATGGGCAGCTTGATGCACTGATCTCCCGCTAATACGCGGGGTTTGGGGAACGGCCGAATCATAAGGATCTATTGTACGCAGCCTTACCCTGCATTTCTGCAAGAGGCTGATTCCATGACTCGAATTCGTGGCCTCCTGATCACATAACAACAACTTTACCAGTTACGCCAAGACTCTCCTTCGTTTGATTATAATAAATTCTAAACTTTAATTATTTTTAGAGTGTAAAAATCCAAACCCCACCCCGCTCATTTAAGTAAAATACACAAATAAATAAGTGACTACAACTTTGAGTCATAATGTTAACACGTTTAAAACAAAAAAGTAAGGGTGGGATTACTCTACACAATTAAGATATGGAAAGATTTACTAATAAGTCAAGTTTTAGTTGACTTAAGAGTCTTAGATATTAAGAAGTTAATTAAATGACTATTCCTAAATAGTAGGGAATTAATTAGATGAATATTCTTAAAATTTAGGAAAATAATTACATGACTATTTTGTCTAGCGTAAATTTTAGTTATGTTAAGGTTCCCCTTCGTTTGATTATAATAAATTCTTAAATTTAATTATTTTTAACCACTCCATTAGAGTGTAAAAATCCAAACCCACTCTACTCATTTAAGTAAAACTAGTTTTTAAATTGGATAAAATTATCATTTAATTATTTTTTAATATTTAGGCCTTTAAAATCAACTAAAATTTACATGTTAGATCTTTCATTATTTGAATTAATTTAGAAAAAATTCTAATATTTTAAGACTTTAGAATCAATATAAGTAATAGTGAGTCGAGAATAATATCATTCACTTCCTTGTGATTTCTAGATTTGTCTTCAATTATCTAACTTATGCAATTTTATTTGTTTTGAATTGATTAGAAGAATCTACTTAATATAAAGAATTAACCCACATAACTGCACTTGATTTCTTAAACTAAAAATAGCCGACAAGTGTATAATATATATATAATTATGTATAATTAATACATAATTTATGTATGCCGATTAGAAAAAGTAAACATTAAATTTGATCTTGAGTTCAGGCTTTTGCTTTTTTCAAAAAGGCTCGCCATTTAAATTTGATTAGTTATAATCTTTAAGCTTTTAAACATTAAATTTATTTTACTTTCAAAAATATATATTTATTAAAATTTTAATAATTTTTCACGTATATATTTATGTTTCGTTATTATGCTGAAAATGTTGAATTTAGAATCCATTGGACAATAGTCGGACCGCATCAAATCCATTGTATACATTACATTTGTATAAGAGGTTATACTTAAACACCTAATCTATATCTATATCTATCTATCTATCTATATATCTATCTATACTATATTAAAAGCACGAAGACCTTTAGCGAAATAACATTCGCCTTTTTTACCCTTAAAAAATAGTTTTCACCCTGGTAAAATAGTCTTTTTGATTATTTTCCTAATATTTAGGAATATTCATTTAATTAATTTCCTAATATTTAGGAATAGTTATTTAATTAATTCATACTTTTTAGGAAGAATCATTTTATTATTCTCTTTCTATTTATAATATTTATTTTTCAATTCCTTTCAACTCTAAAATTTCAAGCGCTTTCAATTTACACTAATAAAGTTTCCTTCACTTTCAACTCACTTTATACGTAGTTAGTTTTGTATCTATATATATTGTAAAATTTTCCTATTACTTATGTTAATTCCAACAGGATATAAAGGATTTTTTCATAATTGTAATCAAGTTATAAATGGTGGACATTTTGGTCAGAGCAAATCTCATGTGCTTTCTTTGGATCTCATAGAAAAAATCCTCGACATTAACGGAAAAGAAGTCCTAGACATTAGGTATAACATTTCTTCAACAAAAATAATAATTATTTAAAACATACTAAAACAAAAGATGAGCTAATAGTAAGAAATTGAATAAAAAATTTATTTTCTTCAGCATTGAGAACAAATCATAAAGTGTTTGAATGAACCAATTAGCATAAGAATCCAATTTAACTGTTTTCGAATTTTAAAATTTATTATATTAGTAAAATTATTTTCATGAAACTCTTAGTATATATATAAATTTGTTTTTCAGATTTTCAAAAGGAAGAAACAAGATATGTATTTTTATATTTAATATGAAAGATATTATAGTTACATTACATAGTTCAAATAAGATAACAAATTATATTAGGTAAAATTGTAATTGATTTTAATTCCTACATTGTTCGGGTTAAGGAAATATATTTATTAAGGAAAACTTTATTTAATTTTCAAGTCCTAAATATTAACATATAATTAAATAATAATCGGTTGTAGAGTTAAGACGAATTTTTTTTATATAATTTAATTATATTAGTAAAATAAATAAAAATTGAGGAAAGATTTGTGAAAAATTAAAATTGATTATCCGGGAATGTAATAACATGTTCATTACTCTTTAGTCAAATGCTCATTCCAGAAAGTTTATGTACCAAAATATAAATAAACATTCTAATAAATATTATAGTTAGAATAAATTATTTCAATATCTGCAATTATTATACTGTTTATCTCAACATCAAATTTTAAAAATAATTTTGAAATGATACTAAATAATTGCACGCCAGATATACATAGTTCAATAATATTTATATAATATTTTAAAATTTTATACTTATTGAGATGAGGTACACGTGCAAAACGCGTACCCTAAAATTAGTACAAATTAAAATGAAGGTAGACGCATTTTGAACTGTCCATTTTTTCCCGTTATACAAGATTAGCGTGTAGAAGATTTGCACAGCAAGCTCATTAATTTTCTTAATATTCGTTTATAAATTTAGCTTAATTCAGCCATATTTAGACGTGGCTATAGCAAGAAGCTAAAATACAAATAACAAGAGTAAAGAGAAAACTCGGGCGATGTGCACAGATAACTATTAATTACACATGTCTTTACTTTTAATCCACTATTTTAAATATTTTTAATCTTTAGTCACTGCTTTAATAAACTTTTACCCGCCTGAACGAAAATACCCTTATGTTATAAGCTTATACCTACGCCCCTTATTAACGATCAGCACCAGCAACAACTCAAACTAACGTACTAAATTGCACAGGCTGTCATCGTCCAAAATTGCAGAAGCTTCTCTTCTGATTTCAAACTAGAGAATTCAACTTTCTCGTCCAAAATTCAATATAAAATTACAGTAAGTTATGCTTTTGTGTGTTTGTGTTGATTTTTATTTCGTTACTAGGAATTTGATTTTTTTGCTTTTCTGGATAGATGACGTTAAGGACATCGCGTCCTTAACTCTGTGATTTTTCTATAAATATTGAGGACATAATGTTAAGGATTTGGTGTCCTTAACATGACTGTTGTTCCTAATATTAAGGACATAGTGTCCTGGTTTTGCAAATTGTATTGAAAAAGTTAAGCACACGATGTCCTTAACTTTTTTGCTGTTGTTCTGAATATTAAGGACATAGTGTCCTGGTTTTGCAAATTGTATTGAAAAAGTTAAGGACAATAGGTCCTGAATTTACAGTTACAAGTTCAAAAGTTAAAGACAATACGTCCTGAACTTACAATTACAAGTTCAAAAGTTAAGGACAGTAGGTCCTAAACTTATACTAACAAGTTCAAAAGTTAAGGACAATAGGTCCTGAACTTAGACCAACAAGCTCAAAAGTTAAGGACAATAGGTCCTGAACTTACAGTTACAAGTTCAAAAGTTAAGGACAATAGGTCCTGAACTTACAGTTACAAGTTCAAAAGTTAAGGACAATAGGTCCTGAACTTCGAGTTCCAAGTTCAAAAGTTAAGGACACTTGGTCCTGAACTTATACTTGCAATCTCAAAAGTTAAGGACACTTAACTTTAGGAATTGCAAGTACAATACACTTAGTCCTAAATTTAAAATTACAAGTTCAGGACACGAATGTAAGCAATTAAGCAATAATGAATACATTTAGGGACTTACGCTAAATGAATACAAGCCCAAAAGTTAAGGACAATATGTCCTGAACTTAGACTAACAAGCTCAAAAGTTAAGGACAATAGGTCCTGAACTTACAGTTACAAGTTCAAAAGTTAAGGACAATATGTCCTGAACTTAGACTAACAAGCTCAAAAGTTAAGGACAATAGGTCCTGAACTTACAGTTACAAGTTCAAAAGTTAAGGACAATATGTCCTGAACTTAGACTAACAAGCTCAAAAGTTAAGGACAATAGGTCCTGAACTTACAGTTACAAGTTCAAAAGTTAAGGACAATATGTCCTGAACTTAGACTAACAAGCTCAAAAGTTAAGGACAATAGGTCCTGAACTTACAGTTACAAGTTCAAAAGTTAAGGACAATATGTCCTGAACTTAGACTAACAAGCTCAAAAGATAAGGACAATAGGTCCTGAACTTAGACTAACAAGACCAAAAGTTAAAGACAATAGGTCCTAAACTTAGACTAACAAGCTCAAAAGTTAAGGACACTTGGTCCTGAACTTACAGTTCTTGTCCTTAATTTATACAACGATTGCTGTATAAATATGCCCTGAATTTCCCATTTTCTTGACTTGCAGGATGGAAACAATATGTATTATAGTTGCTTTAATGGTAGATGGACTGCAAACTATAAGTATTTTGATAATCAAAAAAAGCTTGTTCTAGTACCTGCGGCAGTTCGATTTAAAGATTTCATTAAACAGGTCTTTGAAGTTATTGAATCGGATAGAGACAAGTTTGAAGCAATGATATGGTTTGATATTAACCTGGGAACAAGAAAGGGAATGCTTGTATCCAAAGATTTAGATTTTCACACATGTATAGAGTTACTAAAAAGTCATTCACTCTTCAAGGGCTGTCGTTTCACTGTTGATGTTTCGGAAAGAGTTTTTGGTTCTATAAACACCTTTGAACATGTCAACAGAGAAACTCAACATGACAATCAAGACAAATTCCAACAGATAATGGAAATATATATGGTTGAAGCTCAACCAATAACTGAAGAGGTGCTTCAAACATTTGATTCTATTCAAGTGGAAGAACAAAACATTATAGAGATTGACAACGAACAAGCTTTGGGTATTCAATTCTTAGAGAGTGCACCGGTAATAGAAGGAGTTGCTGAAAAAACCTCTACCCAACTAACTAGACGAAGCTCAAATTCAAAATAAAAAGAATCCCCAACTATGATATTAAGAGAAAATACTTCGTTGGATGAAATAAAAGTGGGATCAATATTTGACAAAAAGAAGAGTATAATTAACTTTTTTCGAATATAGAAATTAAAGGACATTTTGAATTCAAGGTTGTTAGATCAAGCTCAACAAGATATTCGTTGAAATTCAATGATGATAGGTGTGGGTGGTGTGTGCGTGCTTTCAGAATTAAAGATTCAACACTGTTCAAGATAGTAAAGATTGAGAAAAAGCACGACTGATCAGTTAACACTATGAAAGATGATCAAAGGAATGCAACTTCAAAGTTGATTAGTGGTTACATTATTGACAATATCTGAGACCCAAGGTTTGAAGTTACACCAGCCTTTGTCATGGCAGAAATGCAAAAATTGCATGGAGTAGACATTGGGTATCACAAGGTGCGACGTGCTATTCAACGTGCTTCAAATTTAATAAGAGGAACCCCTGAAGATAATTATGAATTATTGTCTTCATACTTGTATATGATGAAAAAAGTAAAAACCCGGGAACATATACTAACATAGAGATAGACGACAACAACATGTAAACAATAAAAAGAAGTTTATTAGTCTATTTTATCAACTTTAGGACATGGTGTCATTAAATTTGATATGTGCAGTGAAAGTTAAGGACGTGTTGTTCTTAACTTTGATATGTGCAGTGAAAAAGTTAAGGACATGGTGTCCTTAACTTAGAGTTACAAACTCAAAAATTAAGGACATGGTGTCCTTAACTTTTGAACTTGGAACTCGAAGTTCAGGACTACATGTAATTTCTGTGCTTGTAACTCTAAGTTAAGAACCAAGTGTCCTTAATTTGTGATCTTGTAACTTGAACTTTAGGACTTCCTGTCCTTAACTTTTTAACTTGTAACTCTAAGTTCAGGACTACATGTCCTTATTTTTTGAACTTGAAACTCTAAGTTCAAGACTGCAGGTCCTTATTTTTTGAACTTGGAACTCTAAGTTCAGGACTTACTGTCCTTAACTTTTTAACTTGTAAGTCTAAGTTCAAGACTACCTGTCCTTAATTTTTGAACTTGGAACTCTAAGTTAAGGACTACCTGTCCTAATTTCTGTGCTTGTAACTTTAAGTTAAGGACTACCTGTCCTTAATTTCTGTGCTTGTAAGTCTAAGTTCAGGACTATGTGTCCTTAACTTTTTAACTTGTAACTCTAAGTTAAGGACTACCTATCCTTAATTTGGTGTCCTGTATTTTTAACCTTTTGTTATACTATATTTTCAGGTTTCTTTATATGTTTTATGCATATGGATCATCAATAGCTGGTTGAAATCATTGTAGACCAATGATTGCTGTTGATGCAACTTTTTTGAAGTCAAAATTTTGTGATGTTTTAATAATTTCAGTTTCAAAGGATGCAAATAACCAAATATTCCCACTAGCCTTTGGAATTGCAGAATCTGAAAATAAAAATTTCTATGACTGGTACTTATAGTGAACTTCGCAATGCAATTGGGAGCCGTGACAATTTAATTTTTTTATCAGACAAGCATCAATCTATTGCACATGGCATTGCAAAGGTATATCCTGAAAGCCACCATGGGATTTGTATCTATCATTTGGAGCAAAACCTAAAACGAAGGAAAGTGAAAAGTGAGGTCATAAAACTTTCCAAAGTGCTGCAAGAGTATATAAGCGCAAAGAATTTGATCTATACATGTCAGATATAGCAAAAGTTGATAAGAAGACTTCTGAATACTTGATGGAAGAACCACCGGAAAGGTTGGCACGTTCTTGTAGTCCACGACGAAGATCTGACATGCTCACAACAAACATAGTTAAGAAGCAAGGCTTCCTATATTAAGAATGATGGATTTCATCCAAGTGAAGCTCCAACGTTGGTTTTATGAAAGAAGAAATGAAGTTGAAGGAAATTTTTATGACGTTTCTTGTTAGGTAGAAGAGGAATTGAAGAAATAGATAGATTTAGCTTTTACTTTAAATGTAAGTATTATGTTCTTTGTTTAGATTGTTATTTTAATGATAATTTAACATAATGTACTAACTTATGATTTTTCAACATTGAAGGTCTTCCATGTTGATTCATGGCGTTCTAGAGTTGAGGAAGAATGAATTACTTTCTTGGTGGACTTAAACAAAAGAACATGTGATTGTTTTCAATTTCAATTTGATGAATTACCCTGTATACATGCAATTGCAGCTATCGAGAAGAGAAACATCAAGAAGTCCAATTTTTGCTCGCACTGGTACTTAAAGGAATCTTGGCTGAAAACATATGAAAGACAAATACATCCTATAAGATATACTGATTCTTGGATTGTACCAGAGAGTGTTAAGTCAAAAATTATTAAACCTCCAAATTTCAAAGTGCCACTAGGTAGAAGGCAGAAGAAAAGGCATATTCCAGCTACCGAGTCATCAAAAATAACATTCAAATGTGGTCATTGCAGAAGAATTGGTCATAATAGAACAACTTGTATATATTCTCTGGCAGTCCATCCATTTTCAAGGAAGCATAGAGAATAGTAGATATATCCACTTATGTTTATCTACTCTTTTAAGTTTTTGCTATAAATTGGATTCATTAGATTGTTTTTATTTGAGTAGATGTCCTGAATTTTCAAAGTTTCTTTGCGCTTATGTGCTTTTTGTTTCTTTTTCAAAAGTTAAGGACACTTGTTCCTGAACTTAGAGTTACAAGTTCAAAATTTAAGGACATTTGGTCCTGAACTTAGACTAACAAGCTCAAAAGTTAAGGACATTTGGTCCTGAACTTAGACTAACAAGCTCAAAAGTTAAGGACACTTGATCTTGAACTTACAGTTACAAGTTCAAAAGTTAAGGACAATAGGTCCTGAACTTAGACTAACAAGATCAAAAGTTAAGGACAATAAGTCCTGAACTTAGACTAACAATCTCAAAAGTTAAGGACACTTGGTCCTGAACTTCGAGTTCCAAGTTCAAAAGTTAAGGACAGTTGGTCCTGTATTTAGAGTTGCAAATTCTAAATTTAAGGACAGGTAGTCCTTAACTTACAGTTACAAGTTCAAAAGTTAAGGATATTTGGTCCTGAACTTACAGTTCCAAGTTCAAAAGTTAAGGACAGGTAGTCCTGAACCAATACTTACAAGCTCAATACACTTAATTTAGGGATTGCAAATGGACAAATCAATACTTAACAGAAAGAAAGAAATTAATAACATGATGCCTTCATATTACTTCTGAAATTGTCATTTGGCATAGCTGTGACAAAAAATTATGCTATGCAAACAAAATAAAAGTGCCTTGTGAGCAATTTACAAGATGTTTCAGAATTCATATGGATTCTTTACAACAATTTTATACAAAAATTCAACTACAACTAACTTTTTTTACAACTAAACTACAACTCCTTTGGGCAGGAAGTTTCATTTTCACTATCATAGTCGTCGCCGACATTTTCTGGTGGTTTATCATAACCAGAATTTCTGTTCCATTCTCCATGTGCCCCAAGATTTGCTGTAAGTTCTTTTCTAAAGTTTGTTATGTCTTCAGGTTGGAATTTCTTCACATCCTTTCCCATCATCAACAACTCCACATACTTGATTATGAATGCACCATAATCAGTCCTAAGAAAAATGTAAGATATGGAGTCAATTAAACAATATCTTTAATAAATTAAATCTAAAGTACATATAAATTATATAGCAAATGACAACACATACATCCATTTTGCTGTGGTGATCTTTGCCACTGAATATCAAATTTGTTGAATGCATTTCCAAAAGACTTGTGATTTTTCTCAAACTGTGAGAAATTTAGCAAGTGGGGGATCATGCGTGCATACATTTCAATGTGATTCATTCCTTGCTCGTATGGCTCACTATATATCGAATCGTACACATCAATATTTTTCTCATTCAAGTCCAATACCCCCAAAAGAAAATGTGTCACAACATCATTATCTTCTGAAGGAAGCCGACATGGAAAAAAGATTTTGTCAACCTCTGTCCAAGCAATTCCACATCTACGATTGTCACCACACACATATGGTGTTAGAACCAATTGATTATCACCACACCAAAACTCATCTGTACCATCTTCATTGAAATCCTTTTACACAAGTAGCATATAGTTATCAAAAAGTATATCTGTACTTGTGCAACGAAAAGGATGGGCGCAAGGGTGGTAGCATTACTTCCTTCTCAAATAATACAGGGCAATGTCAATATGCTTCATAAAAAGGCAAAAAAAGAAAAAAAATCCATCAGTCATAAATAATTAAAAAATAATAAATTAAGAATAAAGAAAACGAAAAATGCGTTGTGAATTATCAAACCTTATCATTAAGTACAAAGCTACTATCTGAAATCTAAAGGAAGAACATTTTGCTACTGACTTTTTGATGGTATAATTTATATGGATTCTTTCTCACACCATTATCGTCAGCATATATATCAGTTTGTCCCCTGAAAATTTTAAAAATATCAAAGTTAGAAGTTAGTCCTCAATTCCTAATTAAGGACATCTAGTCCTAAACTTAGACTAATAAGCTCAAAAGTTAAGGACAATAGGTCCTGAACTTAGACTAACAAGCTCAAAAGTTAAGGACACTTGGTCCTGAACTTATACTTGCAATCTCAAAAGTTAAGGACACTAGGTCCTGAACTTAGACTAACAAGCTCAAAAGTTAAGGACACTTGGTCCTGAGCTTCGAGTTCCAAGTTCAAAAGTTAAGGACACTTGGTCCTGAACTTAGACTAACAAAGTTAAGGATAATAGGTCCTGAAATTAGACTAACAAGCCCAAAAGTTAAGGACAATAGGTCCTGAACTTAGACTAACAAGCCCAAAAGTTAAGTATAATATGTCCTTAACTTAGACTAACAAGCTCAAAATTTAAGGACAATAGGTCCTGAACTTATAGTTACAAGTTCAAAAGTTAAGGGCAATAGGTCCTGAACTTCGAGTTCCAAGTTCAAAAGTTAAGGACACTTGGTCCTGAACTTATACTTGCAATCTCAAAAGTTAAGGACAATAGGTCCTGAACTTAGACTAACAAGCCCAAAAGTTAAGGACAATAGGTCCTGAACTTAGACTAACAAGCTCAAAAGTTAAGGACACTTGGTCTTGAACTTACAGTTACAAGTTCAAAAGTTAAGGACACTTGGTCCTGAACTTAGAGTTCCAAGTTCAAAAAATAAGGACAATTAATCCTGTACTTAGAATTACAAGTTCAAAAGTTAAGGACAATAGGTCCTAAACTTAGAGTTACAAGTTCAAAAGTTAAGAACACTTGGTCCTGAACTTAAAGTTACAAGTTCAAAAGTTAAGGACACTTGGTCCTGAACTTTGAGTTTTGAACTTCGAGTTCCAAGTTCAAAAGTTAAGGACACTTGGTCCTGAACTTAGAATTGCAATCTCAAAAGTTAAGGACACTTAACTTTAGGAATTGCAAGCTCAATACACTTAGTCCTAAATTTAAAATTACAAGTTTAGGACACGAATGTAAGACTTAAGAAATAATGAATACATTAAGGGACTTAAGCTTTTTTGCGACCTTTCCTTTTCTCCTTGCCCAACCACCCAATGAATTTCTTCAATAAGCTTGCATCATCTTTGGCATAATGAAAAATACATGTACGAGTATATTTTGATTTTATCCAGCGCATATACTTGGGAGTATTTTCATTGTGCGCCATCGATGTTCCTGTTTTTCTTTCCTGTTCAAAAGGAGATTTCAATTTCCAACTAAGCTTCTTATTATTTTTCCCTCGACCAAGCTCTTCTTCAACATTTTCTTCAACCTCCATAGACAAACCCTCATCAATGCTCATTTGTGTAGTTGGAGGAGTATGAGTAAGAATAGAATATAATGGACCATCAAAACCAATACTATCTATCTCTCTTCCTTTTCCTAGTATATTGGTTAACTGCTTCATCTTTGTTTTGCTCTGCAGACAACACTAAATATACATTAGTTTGTTGCAAGTCGTCAATTCTACGACAAATTGTCAAATGAAGAGACAAAAACTAAGGACATAATTTTTGAAATATCCTGGCAATTTGAATTATGAATATAATATTAAGGACACAATCAATACATGTGTTGTTCACGTTGACTTCTTGTATTTTTTCAACAAACCATCGAGCTGACATATTGGTTGCATTTTCTTTATCTTGCAACTGTGCATTTTATTATCTTGCAACTGTTCTCCATGTTCTTCGATTGCAAGTTCACAAGATTCTGCAAAATATTTACAAGAGCTAACACAATTAGTAATTGTTACTAATCTTTGATTAAAACAAACATGTATAAAATTTTAAAAAAAACTCCGTCTAACCTTTTGCAACTGTCAAGATCATGCCAGTTAAATCATTATCTTCACTAGCATTTTCTTGGCTTCCAATATTATCGGTAAGAGAGCGAGTTGTAGATAGATCATATGTTCCTTCTATACATTTGCAAATAATCTCACTTATGCTTGTCCCTTTGGTATTTTCTAAGTCTTGAGATTGTCCTCCACTTCTCTCTTGATAGTCCACTCCTTCTTCTTTCCTTGCAGCTTCAAAAGATTCTATAACATTTACAATTAGTACTTGTTACTAATAGTTTACTAAAACTAACATTCAACGTATCATGAAAATTCCATCTAACCTTGTGGCATCATTTTGATTTCCAAATTTCTCTTTAAGTGAGAGAGGTGTAGAGAGATCATATATTCCTTCAACACATTTGCATACAATCTCACTTATACTTGTTCCCAATGGATTTTCTAAATCCTGAGATTGCACTCTACATTTACAAATTATTTATGTTACTCCTATCTCTTTTGGATTTTCCTGGTCTTGACATTCAACTCCATCTTGAACTTCCACTCCATCAATAGATTCTACATACATTTGTAATCACAAAAAAGTTTATATGTATTATGCTATTGAATATAAATTTCAATGACAACAAATGCAAAATCTATATGTAACCTTTACCAATTTCAATGCCAATATCAATTTCACATTGATCATCAGCTGCATCTTTGTTAATTGGAACACTAGGTTTTGTATCATCACATTGATCATCAGCTGCATCTTTGCTAATTGGAACACTAGGTTCTCTCTCTATGGTCCTTTCATGAGGTTTGACAATAATCTTCAACAAAGTATCAATCTTTGATCCTAGGTTTTTTTTTAAATCCTGTGAGATAGTATTTAAACTAAGAATCAGAATGTTAGCATAGATGTACAAACACAAAAATTAAGGACATGTAGTCTTGAACTTAGATTTACAAGTTAAAAATTTAAGGATAGGTGTAACGACCCGATCAGTCATTTTGCGTTATCGGACCCGTTCCCCTAAATGAAATTCCCATAGTGGCATTTTATAATTTATGACTTGCGGGGACTGGTGGTCCGGGATTTGGAGGTGTTTTGAGTGCAATAGGAACAATTGGTTCCTTAAGATCGGCCTTTAAGGCCAAGTTTGACTTCGGTCAACATTTTGGGTAAACAACCCCAAAATCGAGTTTTGTCGGCTCCGGTAGCTTCGTGTGATGGTTTTGGATGTTCGGACTGGGTTTCTGATGACCGGGGTATTTCGGCGCCCAATATTGAAATAAGAAGTTCCTTAAGTTCATATTTTGGTTTGGGACGTGTTTTTGTGTTATCGAGGTCCAAACGGAATTTCGAGATCGGAAATAGTTCAGTTAAGTTAATTATGACCTGCCTGCAAAATTTGAGGTCATTCCGAGTTGTATAGGTCGGTTCGGGGCATTGTGAGCGAAGTAGAAAATTGAAATTTTTTAAGTTTGGTTCTTGGGGTTTGGGGGTGTGATTTTGAGTTTTAGCGTTATTTTGGGTGTTCCAAAGGCTCGAGTGAGTCCGTATTATGATTTGGGACTCGTTGGTATATTTGGATTAGGGCTCGGGTGGGCCTAGGTGCCTCCCGGACACCTAGCGAGGCCAAAAACCAGCTAAAACAACTGCTGGTGCAGCTGTTGCTGGTGTGACCGCAAGTGCGGTTGCCCAGCCGCAGGTGCGGGACCGCTCCTGCGATCCCAGCCTCGCAGGTGCAGAATTCTAGGGGCCCCCCAGCCTTCACAGGTGCGGAACCCTTTCCGTAGGGGCGGGTCCGCAGGTGCGGAAAATCTTCCGCTGGTGCGATCCCCAGCCCCCTTGCCAATTTCCGTAGGTGCGGTCATTTCCTCGCTGGTGCGGGACTGCAGGTGCGGTCCTTTGGTCGCAGGTGCAGAAATCACTGGAGGCAGACCCCTTTAAATTTCTAAAACATGGGATTTTCTTTATTTTTTCACATGCACAATCTCCATTAGAGGACCTCCAAGCTAGAGCAGCACCCCCACGACCTAAGTAGTTCCAAGGTAAGTAATTCCTCTCTATTTTCCTAAATCTTTACATGGAATTCAACTAGAATTGATCACTAAAAACATCAAAAATCAAGAATTGGGTAGTACAAGTTAGGGCTCTTAAGAATTTGATAAACCACCTAATGTTAGCCATGCATTCCAGAAAAAAATAACGTAATTATGATCCTTAGGCTTCGGGTGAGTGATCCCTTCGAGAATTTTCGTAATCCGAGCGTGTGGGCCCGGGGTTGGGTTTTTAGAAGTTCTCAAGAATGTCGAATTTTAGGTAAATTAGAATAATTTCCCTACTTTGAGCATGCATTGATGTTATTAAACTATATTTGGCTAGTTGCGAGTCGTCGAGGGTAGATTTCGGAGATTCGGGCGCATCCTTGATCCGAGGGGTGGTTTCGTCGCGAGGTGAGTCTCCTTTCCAATCTTGTAAGAGGGAAATGTCCTCATAGGTTCCTTGTTTTCTATGTATACATATTGTGGGGGCTGCTTACGTACCAAGTGATGCGAGTCTATACGGGGCGACTATATTGCTATATCGGGTAGCTTCAGGACTCACGAGCATGCCACTATGTGCCATATTTGTACCTGTTATGTGTTACAAGTTGAATTTATTGTTGAGGTGATATAGAAACATGAAACATTATGATTTGGATCCCAGTTGGCTATCTGTGATATCGACACAGTCCTGTTGAGTTCACTGTTGAGTTGGTACACACATGTACTTATATATATAGATATAGATATATACACACACTTGATATCGAGTCATCACACGAGTCACAGGGATGATGGGCGATCGTGGGATAACTTATTATTATTATCGAGTCAGCACATGAGTCGCAGGGATGATGAGCGATCGTTGGATAGCTTATTATTATTATCGAGTCAGCACACGAGTCGCAGGGATGATGCGCGATCATGGGATAGCTTATTATATCGAGTCAGCACGCGAGTAGAATGTATAATTCGCGATCGTGGGATAGCTTATGACCTCAGTCTCTATGACCACCCTTATGACTCCGGCCGGTTGTCTTGTCCTGGTATGTGTATGATCACTTGAGTTTTGAGTCCTTTAATAAAAATTGGAGTGTCAGGCATTGGTTAAGAGAAGATTTTGGTACCTTGTTCTCCCTTTTCAATTATTATCTGGTTTTCATTATTTGCTAACTACTTGTTGCCCCCTGTTTTTACATGCCTATTGTTTTAGTCATATTTCGTCATATATTATATTGCTGTACCTTAGCGAGTATCTAGTCGACCTCTCGTCACTACTCTTTCGAGTTTGGGCGGGATACTCACTGGGTACATATTTATTATGTACTCATGCTGCACTTCTTCTTCTTCTTCTGTATTTGACTGTACAGGTCAGGAGGCTGGTACATCTGATTATCAGGCCGGTGTTAGATACTGACTAGGCTGAGTCGACTTCGCGGTGAGCTGCTCTTCCTGGCGATCTCTGGCAGCACCCTGGAGTTCCCTTTTGTCATTTTCCCGTCTATTTCATTCAGACTATGGGATTGTATATATATATATATATATATATATATATGTTATCCTTGTATATTCAGATAGTGCCCGTGATACTCGTGACACTAGTTCCTGGCACACACGTGCGTATATTTTGGGTTTTGGGCTGTATATTCATACATATGCTTATCTTTTGGCTCATGTATCAGACGACTTTATTTTTTTTATGTCACAGGCTATTATCATGTTAATAAATGCTTTAAAACTGGTAAAAGTTGGAATAATTAATCACATGGGAAGGGTTAAAACCTAGTGTAATTTATGTTGGCTTGCCTAACTCCGTTGTTGAGCGCCATCACGAACCGTGTGGGAATTTTGGGTCGTGACAACGTGGTATCAGAGCACTAGGTTCACGTAAGTCTCACGAGTCCCGGGTGAACCCAGTAGAGTCTTGCGGATCGGTACGGAGACGTCTGTACTTATCTTCAGGAGGCTACATAGTGTTAGGAAACCTCTACTTGTTCTTACTCTATTGTGAAACCTATGATTTACTAAATTCATTCTTCTATTCTCTCACAAATGGTGAGGACGCGTGCATCTCATGTTCCTGATCCGGGAGAGGGTGCCGCCCCCGCCGCTCAAGGCCGTGGTAGGGGCAGGAGTAAGGCACCTGCCCGTGGTAGGGGACGAGGGCTACCCAGAGCTATGCCGGTCCCGCCACCAGAGGGCCCTATATTAGAGGAGCAGGATGAGGTGCCTCCAGCAGATCCGGCACCCATAGACTTTATGACGGCGCCGGGCTTTCAGGCATTCATGGGCCGTATGATGAGATTCATGGACACCATGTCCCAGGCTGGTCTATTTCCAGCAGATCCTGTCACTTCACAGGCGGGAGGGGGAGCCTAGACCCCTACTGCCCAGGCCACAGGTCCGACAGCATCATTACATCCCACCCCGGGTACACTGCCCGTGGATGATGCCCAGCCTATAGAAGCAACAACGGAGGCCAGACCAGTTGTGAGTGGTGACTAGCATAAGATGTTAGACAGATGGACCCGCTTACACCCTCCAGTCTTTGGGGGTGAGCAAGGTGAGGATGCCCACGATTTCATTGATAGGTGCATGGATAGACTGCACAACATGGGGATCCTACTGTCCCATGGAGTGGATTTCACTACATTCCAGTTAGAGGGTAGAGCTCGCAGGTGGTGGCCGTGTTATATTCTCAGCAGGCCGGTCGATTCTCCTACTATCACTTGGGAGCATTTCACACAGATGTTCTTGGATAAATATATTCCACCCTCTGAGAGGAAGGAGCTGAGGGGTCAGTTTGAGCGGTTGGAGCAGGGGCAGATGTCCGTGACGGATTATGAGGCCAGATTGAGCTGTCACGCCATGCTCTTATGATATTACCCACCAATGCTGAGAGAGTTCGGAGGTTTGTGTCAGGATTGCATCTAGGTATTAGGTCCACCATAGCCCGAGATGTGGAGATGGGTACCCCGTACCAGCTTGTGGTCGAGATAGCTCGACGGATTGAGGGATACCGAATGAGGAGCAGGGAGCAGGGTCAGCAGGGCCAGATTTACAAGTGATTTCAGGGGTGCTCCAGATAGGGGCAGGGGTCAGTTTGAAGGCGGTCGGTCCAACAAGCCTTCATATGCAACACCTCTACCACCTCCTCGAGGTGTCCCGGTTAGGCCCCAGTTCAGTACCATGCCAGAGCGCTCCTATCGACCTTCAGCTATTCAGGGTTCTCCCAGTGGTCATTCCAGTCATCATAGATCTTTCGATCCTTATTTCAGTGCTATGCCTGAGGGCTCTCATCGCCCTCCGTCCATTCAGGATTCTTCTTCAGGTCAGTAGGACATGTCATTTATGAGGTGCTTCGAGTGTGGGAACTTAGGCCATATCAGGAAGGATTGTCCAACTATCGGGGCAAGGCCGTGAAACAGAGTCACCAGCACGCGATTTCAGCACCAGCAGTTCGACCGCCTAGAGGTGGGGGTCAGGTTGGCAGGGGCCGTCCTAGAGGGGGAGGCTAGTCCGGAGGGGGTCAGTCAGCTCCAACTCGTTCTGGGGGAGCTCAACCAGGTTTTTTGCCATTCCGGCCAGATCAGATATAGTGGCCTTAGACGCCGTGATCACAAGTATTATCTCAGTATCTGGTAGAGAGGCTTCAATATTATTTGATCCAGGATCCACTTATTCATATGTTTCAGCCTTATTTGCTTCTTTTCTGGATGTCTCTCGGGAGTCTTTGGGATTTCCTATATATGTGTCCACTCCTGTGGGCGATTCTGTGGTGGTAGACCGGGTGTATCGGTCTTGTGTGATCACCTTCTATGAGTTTGAGACCAGGACTGACCTTTTATTGCTCGACATGGTTGATTTTGAGGTTATTCTGGGCATGGATTGTCTATCTCCTTATCATGTCGTGCTCGATTTCCATGCCAAGACAGTTACTTTAGCCATGATTGAGTCTCCTAGGCTGGAGTGGAGGGGTTCTTCAGTTAGCGCATCCAGGCCGATTATTTCATTCTTGAAGGCTCGACATATGGCCGAGAAGGGTTGTCTAGCCTATTTGGCTTATGTGCGGGACACCACCGCCGAGTCTCCGACGATTGATTCCGTGCCAGTTGTTCGAGAGTATGCTGATGTATTTCCTTCGGATCTTCTGGGCATGCCTCCGGACCATGATATTGATTTCTGCATTGATTTAGCCCCAGATACTCAGCCTATATCTATTCCTCCGTATCATATGGCTCCGAAAGAGTTGAAGGAGTTGAAGGAGCAGCTTGAGGAGTTATTAGCTAAGGGGTTCATCAGACCGCGTGTGTCGCCGTGGGGTGCTCCAGTTCTATTTGTGAAAAATAAGGATGGATCTATGCGGATGTGTATTGACTACCGCCAGTTAAACAAGGTTACCATTAACAACAAGTATCCCTTACCGCGCATCGATGATTTGTTTGACCAGTTGCAAGGTGCTCATGTGTTTTCTAAGATTGGCTTGAGATCAGGGTATCATCAGTTGAGGATTCGGGCTTCAGATGTTCCGAAGACTGCTTTTCGTACGAGATATGGCCATTATGAGTTCATGGTGATGTCCTTTGGCTTAACTAACTCCCCTACAACCTTTATGGACTTGATTAATAGGGTGTTCAGGCCGTATATTGATTCCTTCATCATTGTCTTCATTGATGACATTTTGATTTACTCCCGTAGCCTGGGGGAGCACGAGCAACATTTGAGAGTTGTGCTCCAGACCTTGCGAGAACAGAAGCTATATGCCAAGTTCTCCAAGTGTGAGTTTTGGTTGGATTCCGTGGCATTTTTGGGGCATGTGGTATCTGGAGAGGGTATCAAGGTTGATCCTCAGAAGATCGAGGCAGTTCAGAGTTGGTCGCGTCCTACTTCAGCTACTAAGATCAGGAGATTTTTGGGCCTAGCAGGTTATTATCACCGATTTGTGGAGGGTTTCTCTTTTATTGCAGCTCCATTGACTAGATTGACTCAGAAGAATGCCCCGTTTCGATGGTGTGACGATGTGAGGTGAGCTTTCAGAAGCTCAAGGCAGCATTGACCTCAGCGCCAGTTCTAGTATTGCCATCCGGTTCTGGGAGGTACACGGTATATTGCGATGCTTCACGCGTTGGCTTGGGGTGCGTGTTGATGCAGGAGGGGAGATTTATTGCTTATGCTTCACGCCAGCTGAAGATTCATGAGAAGAATTACCCTGGGCACGATTTGGAGTTGGCAGCGATTGTTCATGCTCTTAAGATCCTGGAGGCACTATTTGTATGGAGTGTCCTGTGAGGTTTATACCAACCACCGCAACTTGAAACACTTATTCAAACAGAAGGATCTTAATTTGAGGCAGCGCAGATGGCTTGAGTTGTTGAAAGATTATGATATCACCATTCTTTATCACCCGGGCAAGGCTAATGTGGTGGCAGATGCTTTGAGCCGGAAGGCTGAGAGTATGGGTAACTTGGCTTATATTGCAGCGGAGGAGAGACCTCTAGCCTTGGACATTCAGTCCTTGGCCAATCTCTTGGTGAGGTTAGATCTTTCAGAGCCTCGTCGAGTTTTGGAACATGTGGTTTCTCAGTCTTCGTTATTGGGAGAGATTAAGGCCCGACAGTTCTATGATCCGTGCCTGGCAGAGCTTCGGGAGACAATGGTTCAGGGTAGGTCCAAGGAGGTTACTATTGGCGAGGATGGTATTCTGAGACTTCAGGGCCGCTTATGTGTTCCTAATGTTGATGGTCTGAGGGAGAGGATTCTAGCGGAGGCACAGAGTTCTCGATATTCTATTCACCCTGGTGCTACGAAGATGTATCGTGATTTGAAGCAGCATTTCTGGTGGAGGCGAATGAAGAAGGACATTGTGGAGTATGTGACTAGGTGCCTTAATTNTGCATATGAGAGGTTGGCCCAGATCTACATTCGGGAGATAGTCCGGTTGCATGGTGTGCCGGTGTCCATCATATCAGATCGAGGCCCTCAGTTCACCTCGTACTTCTGGAGAGCATTTCATAGTGAGATGGGCACCCAGATAGACCTCAGCATACCATTTCATCCCCAGACTGATGGTCAGTCGGAGCGTACAATTTAGATATTGGAGGACATGCTCAGGGCATGTGTGATTGATTTTGGGGGTCAGTGGGACCAGTTCTTGCCTTTGGACGAGTTTGCTTACAATAATAGTTATCAATCCAGCATTGAGATGGCACCATTTGAGGCTTTGTATGGTCGGCGATGTCGTTCCCCTATCGGGTGGTTTGAGCCTGGCGAGGCTAATTTATATGGCACCGACCTGGTGAAGGATGCCTTGGAGAAAGTGAAGTTGATTCAGGAGAGACTCCGTACAACACAGTCTAAACAGAAGAGTGACGCGGATCAGAGGGCGCGTGATGTATCATTTATGGAGGGAGAAAGGGTCCTGTTGAAAGTTTTGCCTATGAAGGATATTATGAGGTTTGTGAAGAGGGGCAAGATGAGCCCAAGGTTTGTAGGTCCATTCGAGGTGTTGAGGCGAGTTGGGGAGGTTGTTTATGAGCTGGCCTTGCCTCCCAGCTTATCAGGAGTTCACCCAGTTTTTCATGTATCCATGCTCCAGAGGTACCACGCCGACTTCTCTCATGTGGTCGATTTCAGCACTATTCAGTTGGATGAGAGGTTGGGCTTAGGAGCCAGTTGCTATTGTTGATAAACAGGACCGCCAGTTGAGGTCCAAGAGAGTTTCTGCCGTAAAGGTCCGGTGGAGGGGCCAACCAGTTGAGGAGGTGACCTGGGAGTCAGAGGAGGACATGCTGAGCAGATACCCACACTTATTCGGCACTTCAGGTATGATTCTAGACCCGTTCGAGGACGAACGTTTGTTTAAGAGGTGGAGAATGTAACGACCCGACCGGTCATTTTGTGTTATCGGACCCCGTTCCCCTAAATGAAACTTCCCATAGCGGCATTTTATGATTTATGTCTTGCGGGGACTGGTGGTCCGGGATTCAGAGGTGTTTTGAGTGCAATAGGAACAATTGGTTCCTTAAGGTTGGCCTTTAAGGCCAAGTTTGACTTCGGTCAACATACTGGGTAAACGACCCCGGAATCGAGTTTCGTTGGCTCTGGTAGCTTCGTGTGATGGTTTCGGACTTGGGCGTATGTTCGGACTGGGTTTCTGATGACCCGGGGGCATTTCGGCGCCCAATATTGAAAAAAGAAGTTCCTTAAGTTCATATTTTGGTTTGGGACGTGTTTTTGTGTTATCGAGGTCCGAATGGAATTTCGAGATCGGGAATAGTTCCGTTATATTAATTATGACCTGCGTGCAAAATTTGAGGTCATTTCGAGTTGTATAGGTCGGTTTGGCGCGTTGTGAGCGAAGTCTAGAAAATTGAAAATTTTTAAGTTTTGTTCTTGGGGTTTGGGGGTGTGATTTTGATTTTTAGCATTGTTTTGGGTGTTCTGAAGGCTCGAGCAAGTCTGTATTATGATTTGTGACTCGTTGCTATATTTGGATTTGGGCTCGGGTAGGCCCAGGTGCCTCCCGGGCACCTAATGAGGCCAAAAACCAGCTAAGACAACTGCTGGTGCAGCTATTGCTGGTGTGACCGCAGGTGCGGTTTCCCAACCGCAGGTGCGGGACCGCTCCTGCAGTCCCAGTCTCGCAGGTGCGGAGATCCAGGGGGCCCCCAACCTTCGTAGGTGCGGAACCCTTTCCACAGGGGCGGGTCCGCAGGTGCGGAAAACTTTCCGCTGGTGCGATCCCAAGCCCTCTCGCCAATTTCCGCAGGTGCGGTCATTTCCTTGCTGGTACGGGACCGCAGGTGCGGTCCCTTGGTCGTAGGTGCACAAACCACTGTAGGCAGACCCCTTTAAATGTATAAAACAGGGGATATTCTTCATTTTTTCACATGCACAACCTCCATTAGAGGACCTCCAAGCTAGAGCATCACCCCCACGGCCTAAGTAGTGCCAAGGTAAGTAATTCCTCTCTATTTTCCTAAATCTTTACATGGAATTCAACTAGAATTGATCACTAAAAACATCAAAAATCAAGAATTGGGTAGTACAAGTTAGGGCTCTTAAGAATTTGATAAACCGCCCAATGTTAGCCATGCATTCTAGAAAAAAATGACGTAATAATGATCCTTAGGCTTCGGGTGAGTGATCCCTTCGAGAATTTTCATAATCCGAGCATGTGGGCCCGGGGTTGGGTTTTTAGAATTTCTCAAGAATGTCGAATTTTAGGTAAATTAGAATAATTTCCCTACTTTGAGCATGCATTGATGTTATTAAACTATATTTGGCTAGTTGCGAGCCGTCGAGGGTAGATTTCGGAGATTCGGGCGCATCCTTGATCCGAGGGGTGGTTTCGTCGCGAGGTGAGTCTCCTTTCCAATCTTGTAAGGAGGAAATGTCCCCTTAGGTTCCTTGTTTGCTATGTATACATGTTGTGGGGGTTGCGTACGTACCAAGTGATGAGAGTCCGTATGTGGCGACTATATTGCTATATCAGGTAGCTTCAGGACTCACGAGCATGCCACTATGTGCCTTATTTGTACCTGTTATGTGTTACGAGTTGAATTTATTGTTGAGGTGATATGGGAACATGAAACATTATGATTTGGATCCCAGTTGGCTATCTGTGATATCGACATAGTCCTGTTGAGTTCACTGTTGAGTGGGTACACACATGTACTTATATATATATATATATATATATATATATATATATATATATATATATATACACAC
>MDKJ01359633.1:0-11001 GCA_005239525.1 Nicotiana knightiana
AAAGCAAAAGAGCTGACAAAATCCAAAAAGTGAATTTTTTTTTTTTTTTGATAAAGTAAGCATAATTTTATATATGGCATCCAGAAGATGCAAGGTGTACAAAAAGTCAGCTATGAACAAAAAAGGAGCTAAGCAAGAGCTAAAGAGCTGACAAAATCAAAAAACTTCATATGACAGACATTAGGAACTAAATTATGCCAACTATACAACCATAGAAGACATCTAGCCTTAAGCACCATACGAAGAGTTGATATCCCTTCAAAACACCTGCGATTCCTTTCTGACCAGACACACCAAAAAGTGAATATGGCAATCTACAGGGGCTAAATACTGCCACTAAATAACCAAAGGAGACATCTAACTTTAAGTGTGTGTGTGGCTTACTTATCAAGGATTTTATGCAATCTAAAAGAGTCAATTCTAAAGAAATCAGGAAAATGGAAGGCAAAACTCTGAATCCATATAAGAAAGTTTAGCTCAATTAGCACTGCACTTTGAGATAATGGCCAAAACTTAAATATCAAAGAGTACACAGCAAACGATCAGAGATTTAACTTTAAGTCACCAATGAACCAATAATCTTCCATCTATATTCAAGAAAGAGAGAAAAATTAAATTGCATGGTTATCTTTTCACCAGTATTGAGAAACGCACTTCAAAGGCGTTTATGGAAGGCGTTTATGGAAGTTCTGAAGAGATGAATAAAACACATAGAACCCTATGATTATAAGTGAGCATATCCACAACAGATAACTGATAATGACAAAACAAGCATAGAAGAAATGCATAGGATTCTGCCAGCCCCATGAACTGATTGAGGAGCTTGTTTTGGAAGCTGAAAAACAAGTTGTGTAGCACAAAGGTAAATCTTAAAGAATGCTTTAGACCATTAGTAATTTCAAAACAAAAGTTGGTGCAAAAGGCTGTAACAATGAGAATAAAGCTGGAAAATCACATACTGCTGTCTCAAACAGAGACAAAGAGAAGTTTTAACTGAATCATCTTTAAAGAACCTAACCACAGTGATCCTTCTTTCCTTGTTGCTTAACTAATAACTAACAAGCCATTAGAAAGACGTATTACCAACAATGAAATCAATATAATTGACCTAACTAGCGAAAGGAGAACATAAAAATCAAAGCAAAAGCATCATTTCCTGGCATCATCAGTCAAACAACCATTCAAAATAAACTATAATACTTTTTACCTTGTTCCCTGTTATCCTGACCTAATCCTCCATCACATAAACTAGCCTTGAAAAACAACAAATTCCACATCCAAAACCATCTTAGCAAGAATGTAGACACAAACTACAAGTTGCAACGTATCAACAAGTGAAGTTCACTGTTTCACAATTGTAACTGCCTTAGGAACAAAGGGCAGCTCGGTTCACTAAGCGCTCTCTATGCGCGGGGTTCGGGGAAGGGCCAGACCACAAGGGTCTATTGTATGCAGCCTTACCCTTACCCTGCATTTCAGCAAGAGGATATTTCCACGGCTCGAACCCATGAAAGAAAATGAAAGAAACTGCCTTTGGAACACATGAAAGAAAATGGCATCCACAGAGAATTTTTGGGATCATTACAGCATACCTTATCAGGGGCATTCTCGTATCTTGACCAGAGTGTATTCAGAATTGCCTCATCCCCGACCTCACTGAAAAGCAAAAAAATGTCATATCTGACCATGGCCTAGAAAATATAAGCTAACAAGATAATCACTTAATATCTACTTACATATTCATAGGCTTGAAATTCATAAGAAAGAGAATAAAAGGGTTATGATGGCAATAGGTCATGCTTATGTCATGTTACAGGTTTTACATGTCAAAAATCAATTGTCTCTAGAAGTGACTAATGTTAAGAATAAACTTATGTCAAGCTTTAAGAAATATGAGCTATTCAAAATAGACCCCGAGCTACTCCAGCCATCATCGCCCATCAGCAGGGTTGTCTTTGGCGGTCAAAGTGCAGATTCTTTATCATGGTATCACGGTGCCAGCTTTTTGGCATCATTTAAGCAGCTTACATGTGTTATCAAGACGCATACACCAAGTCTGTCATAAGTCCACACAATTACAAGACCTAGGTCATGTTAATCCAAAGGTCATGTGAGGAAGAAGTAGAACTAAAGAAGTTCACGATAAAAAGATGTCAGATGAAGTAAATATCCTTTAATAAGGTAAATAATGTACTTGATGCTGTGGAAATCCCCATATACTAGAAGTATACCAATAAGTAGAGAACCTTGATCTCTACATAAGTCACTGAATCACCTACAAAGAGGGACATCATGGCTGAACCAAAAACAAAACTATGGACAACAGGATATTCCTCGATTGTACAAAGTCATTCACACCAGCTCTCAGACACTCTCTATTTCTCTCCTTTCATATAATCCACATAAGAACCAGGGACCAACTTCCGATGTCGAGGGTCTTCTCTTCCTTCTTCTGAAACCCCAACTAAACAGAATCTCCTTTATTGTGTTCGACACTTCGAAAATTCAAAGCCACCTACCACCGATGCGCTATACCTCCTTCCTTCCCTGTGGTTGACTGCTTTTTCTTCCTTTTTCCATACTTCAGGAGGAAGAGGCTATTTGATAGTTGGACGAGAGGCATCTCACATCTTCTCTCGAGCATCTACAGTAGCCCCTGCTAACCTAAATGATCCTCCTCTTCATAAAATTTTCAGCTGTCAGTATCATTTTCCTGGTGTCTAACCATGCAAAGAAGCAACCCTTCTAAGCGCCCTTGGGATCGAAGAAGATGCTGAAATCCACTATATGAGGTAAGAATTATAACCCAAGAAACCAACGACAATCCTAGCCTACTCATTGGCTAAGAGGATGGTGCATATGAGAGGATGACCAAACAAATTTTGAAGAAATAGTAACAGTTTCAGCAACCAAGTCGAGTTCATGAAGTTAAAAAATTAAGCTTCAGAAAGGCATAAATGAGCAAGAAAAGAGAAGCCATAGGTTTTTGGTGTAAAAGTTGTGAGCTTTATTTGGTAAAGAAGGTTGAAACGTTATGTTCCAACCTGGTTCTTGGTTCGTTCTTTGATGAAAGACAAAAAGGAACCAAGTCACATGAGAAACCCAAAAAACATTAGTATCTAGCGGAAAACTTAACAGAGGGATTTTTTGGCCAACTTTGACAGACTTAACGGATGTCCCTTGTTAAGTGAGATATATAAGGATGTTCTTAAAGTCTAGGTGAAACATTAAGGATGATATTGGTTAAAAACTCTTTGTACTTTCATATGATATTTTGAAACAAGCTGTTATGGGGTACTATTTGGTTTCACAAACTTTATCATAACCAAATCCAGAATCAACTTATGGTGTTCGGCTTCAAAAACTTGTCCAGTTCTATTAGCTTGGTTTTGGATATTGAGAGTCAAATAGAATGCACCATTTTATGTATTGGCAAAATACATAGATAGTCGCTCAAACTTGACATCAATTCTCGGACAGGCACTTCACTATTATAAGTGATCATATAGAGATCTCTACTTGACACAGATGTGCCTCTTAGACACCTGAGTTGGACCTGGCACAACGAGTGTGTCGTCTTTACAATTGAGCGTGTTTCCAACTAAAAAGTACAGTGGAATTCTTGTTTGCAGTGAAAAGATAAATTAGATTCATCTAAGTACATGAATTTACTTAGCATGTGTCTTAAGGAAATTAATTTAAGACTACATGTATGGTTCAATTCATCTACTACAAAAAAGTGAACGTTTAGAACAAAATCATGATACATGTACAAGACTAGGTACAAACTAGAAGAATACCTACAAAATACTTATCTATTTGTGTATCCAAGTCGGAAGAAGGAAGAGGTATGCTTTTCTGCATATGTCTTCAAAAGACATGATTTATTGAGAGTATTCCTTCTCATCCGAATTTTTAACAGCAAGGCCTCAAGATTTGATTTTTTTTTTTTTAATTCAAATATTTTGCAGGAAGAAGTTGCACCTAGAGTAATTGTTTTACTTTAAATGCCAAAACAAAACAAAAAACACTAAACAGATGATAGCTACCATACCTGAAGTGGATGAGTGGAGTAGGTGGGGAGAACCTCTCGAGTGGTGAACCAGAACTCGATTCTCCACCATGGCTACCCGAACTCCTTCGGATAAGGCCCGCGACACCCTTTACAATGTTCATGCTTCCCCCAAAGTATCGAAAAAAACACGATCAAGACTTGAAAAGCCAACAATCAATGCATGAAAGACTATTCCAGCTCACCATCACTTCATCAAACCTCAATACTTGTACCTGTTTTCCCCACACAAATTAACAGCTTAGAAAGCTTTTCAGGTAAAGTCAAATAAAACAAAACTATGATTAAATTTTACTAGATTACAAACTCGAGTTTATACTAAATAGCTTAATATACAGAACTTTGACCAACTTATCAATGAACTTTTTAATCAATAGCGTCAAGTATTCATGATTAACAGTACAACAATAACAATATTACTTTCAACATCTATACATCAGTTTAGCTATTTGATAACAACTTCGTACAATAATTAAAAAAAGATTACTAATGAAATTAATTTGTGAATTTAATAAGGTGATGATTTAAGAGCGGGAATAAGTCAATAGAGGTCAATGATTGAAGAGATAAATGCAGAATTTGATGCAAGTGAAATGAACAATTTACCTTGTCGAAATCAATTGGAAGAACCGATCAAATGGGGAAAATTTTAGGGTTTTACGTATGAAGAATCAAGATCTATGATTGTGTTTGAAGATTTATAATAATTGCGTGAAAAGAAAAAGATTAAAAGCTAAAGAGAGATTATATTATACTAACTATAATATGGACATCTTCTGCAGCAGCAGATTTTACTTAATGTCGAAATTACCCCTGAGACCGTGAGACGACTGATTTACCGATTTAGGGAGTTTGCCAAAGTTACGACGTCGTTTAATTCTTTGCGCTTATATTTGACCGTTAAAGTGAGAGATAACTTGGTCGGTGCTTTGCTGTCTGTTCAATGAGATTCTTTTTTAAATTAGGAAACTTTTTTTTAATAGGGAATTATAAAGTCAATTTCTCATTAATCAAGTATTAACGAGTCCTAACTATCTAAAATTATCTAGTAAAATCATATTTCTTTCGTTTATAACATAAAAATCACTTAAGTATGCCTATAGCACTTAAAATGTCACTCAACTAGATTTCTCAAATTTTTGATTCTCAAATATCCATTTTACCATCTAAATTATCAACTTTTATCTTCTTTTTTCTAATTTTTAATGTTATAATTTTTCTCTTTTAATCAATACTATGGACTTACGCATAGAACAAATAAATTTTATTTAAAATAAAAAATTAAAAATTAGTTTTCTGGCATATATAATATCAAAATAATAATACAATCGAGCATAATTTTCAAGAATGTTATAAAAATATTTTTATGTATATTAAAACTTTTATTTTCTTTCATTATCAATTAAGTAAATAAATTTTGAGTTGTTGTTTTTAATATCAAAACTATTATTACCAACAAATTATTCTAATTAATTTTCCAACATTATATATGCTTAAATACTATTTTTATTTTTTTAATTTATAAATAAAATTTATTTATTCTACATGTAAATTCATTATACAAATTAAAAGGACAAAAATTATAATATTTAGAAGTTGATAATTTAGAGGGTAAAATAGGTATTTGGAAATCAAAAGTTTGAAAAATCTAGTTGAGTAACTTTCTGAGTATTATATACATAGTTAAGTACTTGTTATTACAAACGAAAAAAAGATAACTTTAGTAAATTATTTCGGATAGTTGAATGATCATTTGAATAGTGGACTCAGTAAATATTTGTTTTTATATAATCAAGTAACAAGCTTGAGTAAATATCAAAATATTGATATCCAATTCGAAAGTATCATATTTAGTGATTATTTAAGACGCTCCAACATTTATAATATGTTACAAATAACAAATTGTCTAATATTTGTATTTTAATGGTACTCAAGGTTAGAATATTTCTTAATGTTCTTCCCTGACTTATTTTGTCTAGCCATCATCTTTTCATCTTGAATTCTGTAGGTATAACCATACAGTTCTTTCATTGGGGAAGTGACATGCGTATAATTTTGGATGCGTTCGGTATGAAAGGGAAATATTTTCCCGAAAATATATTTTAACTTTTTCATTTTGGTTGGTTTAAATATTTTGAAAAATATATTTTTCATTAACTCATTTTTTTCTAATTAGAGAAAATTATTTTATCTAGCAAGAGAAGGGAAAATATTTTTCAAAACTCTTTCTCCATCTTTCCCCACCCTATTCCCCATCCCTACCAACCACCCCCACCCCAACCTCCCCCACCCATACTGTCACGACCTGGAATTTCCATCGTCAGGACTGTGATGGCGCCTAACATTTCACTTGCTAGGCAAGCCAACGATAGTATTATTAAGCTAAATCTTATTCAATTCAATTAACAACAGCAATAAACTAAGATGAAATACAGTGAATACGGAATAAGATAAAGGATTCAACATTTACAACCATCCGGATCTGGAGTCACAATCCACGAGCTATTAAGATTACTACAAACAAAGTCTGAAGAAGGGAAAATACACTGTTTTGGAGTAGAAAAACGGTAAATGATAAAACTAAGAAGAGACTCTAGGGTTTGCGAACGCCAGCAGATTTACCTTGGGTCTCCTGACAACAAATCGGACAGCTAATCTCTCAATCAGCTAGAGTTGATACCGAAATCTGCACATAAAGTGCAGAGTACAGTATCAGTACAACTGACCCCATGTACTGGTAAGTGTCGAGCCTAACCTCGACGAAGTAGTGACGAGGCTAAGACAAAGACACCTACAAATCAGACTTGTACAGTTTTAACAGCATATATATACACAAATAACAGCAATGAAGAACTAAACAGGTAATATCGGGAGGGGAAACATGCTGAGGGAAATACGAGATAAAGAACTACAGCGGAATGATAATGTGAACAACCAATATACTATGAAAAACCAGTGAACACAGTAAAAGAAGAACGCACGGCATCACCCTTCGTGCTTTTACTCTCATCCTCGCCATGAAATTAATAGAAACGGCACGGCATCACCCTTCGTGCATTAACTCTCATAGCATGGCACGGCATCACCCTTCGTGCATTACACTCACAATATGGCACGACATCACCCTTCGTGCATTAACACTCTCAACCTCACCATAAAGTTAATAAAACGGCACGACATCACCCTTCGTGAATTAACACTCTCAACCTCACCATAAAGTTAATAGAAACATCACGGCATCACCCTTCGTGCATTAATACTATCCCTTACCATAATGCAATGAACAAATAGCAACAGGGAGATAAAATACCAAGTACAAGTCTTACTTCCACATTTGGTTCTACAATGTCAACCTCAACTTCGGAATTAATACTCCATTATCACCAAAAGATTCATAAGCATGATAAAGCGATCGATTCAACAATACTAGCATAATCATGGATAACATGAACAAGGAAGCTATATTTGCAAGAAACCACACCCCACCCGCATGCTTTAACCCAACTACAACGCATGAGTACTCGTCACCTCGCATATACGTTGTTCCCAACAATCAAACAAGTAGCAAATAAGAAAACAATTCAGATTCCCTCAATCAAGGTTAACCACGACACTTACCTCGCTCCAACATCTCAAACTCAAAGCTCAACCACGACCTTTCCTTTCACACAAGCTTCTGAACCGATAGAATCTAGCAAATTACTAACCAAACAATTCAATTTAAGCCTTATGAACTACCCACGATTGTAAATAATTCAATTTAGGCCATTTTTAAAAAAGTCAACACCCGGGCCCGCTTGGTCCAAACCCAAAATCCATTCACCCCTGAGCCCGGTTATGTTATTTGTTTTGGAATTCGACCTCTTTATTTTGGAATCCGGCCTCAATTTGAGGTCCAAATTATCAAATCACTAATTTCTACTCAAAACCCCCCAATTCCACCATGAAAACCATAGATTTTAGGTTGAATCTTAGGAAAAAGTAGTGAAAGATTGAAAAGAAATAGGTTAGAATCACTTACCAACGATTTGGGGAAGAAGAAGTCTTGGAAAAGTCCCCTCTAAGGTTTTAGGTTTTAAAAATTTGAGAAATGAACCAAAATCCCGTCCAAAGTCATTTTGATCAGTTGCAGGTGTCGCATTTGCGACCTGGGTTTGCAAATGCGAAGAACCTCTCTCAAATGTGAAGGTTCCAACATTCCTGCTATCATCGCAAATGATCGCATTCGCGATCACTGCCTTCCCCCGTCCCACTTCGCAAATGCGAAGGGTTGTTCGCAAATGCGAAAGTAATGAGGCCCAATTATTCTTCTCAAATGCGAGCCTGACCATTTTCGCAATTGCGACCATATGATCGCATTCGCGATCACTGCCTTCCCCCGTCCCACTTCGCAAATGCGAAGGGTTGTTCGCAAATGCGAAAGTAATGAGGCCCAATTATTCTTCTCAAATGCGAGCCTGACCATTTTCGCAATTGCGACCATATGATCGCATTCGCGATCACTGCCTTCCCCCGTCCCACTTCGCAAATGCGAAGGGTTGTTCGCAAATGCGAAAGTAATGAGGCCCAACTATTCTTCGCAAATGCGAGAAATAGCTCGCAAATGCAAAACCTTCATAGGTCGCAAATGCGATGCTTGATCTCGAACTTGCGAGATCAGAGGCCTACACCAAAAATTGAAACACCAGCAATGCTCCAAGTCCAATTTTCACTCCGTAGCCAATCTGAAACTCACCCGAGCCCTCGGGACTACAAACCAAACATGCACACAAGTCTAAAAACAACATGTGAGCTTGCTTGCGCGATCAAATCGCCAAAATAACACCTAGAACTACGAATTGAACACTAAATCAAATGAAATTTTCAAGAAAATTTTGAAACTTCAAATTTCTCAACCGAACGTCCGAATCGCGTCAAACCAACTCCGTTTTTCATCAAATTTCACAGACAAGTCATTAAATATGGTATTGAACCTAAACCGGGTTCTGGAACCAAAATACGGGCCCGTTATTCAAAAAGTCAAACTTTAGTCAAACATATCAAATTCATTACGCCTTTAACTTTCAAATTTCGACAAAGTCCGATATCTCGGGCTAGGGACTTCCAAATTCGATTTCGGACATACGCCCAAGTCCCAAATCACAATACGACCCACGGGACCGTCAAAATATGAATCCGGGTTCGTTTACTAAAAATGTTGACCACAGTCAACTCAAATAAAGTTTTTAGGAAAAAATTCTTGATTTCCTTAGTTTTTAACATAAAAGCTTTCTAGAAAGACGTCGAGATTGCACACGCAAATCGAGGAAGGCTAAAACATGATTTTTAAGGCTTCGGATCACAGAATCAGGTTTCAAAACATGAGATGACCTATCGGTTCATCACATTCTCCGCCTCTAAAACAACCGTTCGTCCTTGAACGGACATAGAAAAGTACCTGAACTGGTGAAAAGGTGGGGATATCTACTCCGTTTGTCCGAGTCGGACTCCCAAGTAGATACCTCAACGGGCTGACCTCTCCACTGCACTCGAACTGAAGGATAACTCTTCGACCTCAGCTGACGAACCTGCCGGGCTAGAATGGCCACCGGCTCCTCCTCATAAGTCAAATCCTTGTCCAACCGGACAGAGCTGAAATCTAACACATGGGACGGATCGCCATGATACTTCTGGAGCATGGACACATGTAACACCGGATGAACGACTGATAACCCCGGTGGCAACGCAAGCTTGAAAGCCACCTCTCACACCCTCTCTAGAATCTCAAAAGGTCCGATATACCTAGGGCTCAACTTGCCCTTCTTTCCAAACCTCATTACACCCTTCATGGGTGATATCTCAGCAACACTCTCTCCCCGACCATGAATGCAACATCACAAACTCTACGGTCGGCATAACTCGTCTGCTTGGACTGAGCTGTGCAAAGTCGATCCTAAATAATCTTGACCTTATCCAAGGCATCCTGTACTAGATATGTACCCAACAACCGAGCCTCCCCCGGCTCGAACCACCCAACTGGCTACTGGATACCAGCACCGTCTACCATATAATGCCTCATAGGAAGCCATATGAATGCTCGACTGGTAGCTGTTGTTGTAGGCGAACTCTGCAAGGGGCAAAAACTGATCCCACGATCCTCAGAAGTCTATAACACATGCGCGGAGCATATCCTCCAATATCTGAATAATATGCTCGGACTGTCCATCCGTCTAAGGATGAAAAGTTCTGCTCAATTCAACTCGCGTGCCTAACTCACGTTGTACTGCCCTCCAGAAGTGCGAGGTGAACTACGTACCTCGATCAGAAATGATAAACACGGGCACACCGTGAAGACGCACGATCTCGCAGATATAAATCTCTGCCAACCGCTCCGAAGAATAGGTAACTACCACAGGAATGAAATGCGCCGATTTAGTCAGCCTTTCCACAATGACCCAAACAACATCAAACTTCTTTTGAGTCCGTGGGAGTCCAACAACAAAATCCATAGTGATACGGCCCCACTTCCACTCAGGAATCTCTATCTTTTGAAGCAAACCATCGGGTCTCTGATGCTCATACTTCACTTGCTAACAATTTAGGCACTGAGCTACATAAGCAACTATATCCTTCTTCATCCTCCTCCGCCAATAATTCTTCTGCAAGTCCTAATATACCTTTGCGACGCCCGGATGAATAGACTACCGGGAATTTTGGGCCTCCTCAAGAATCAACTCACGAAGTCCATCCATATTAGGCACACAAACATGACCCTGCATCCTCAAGACCCCGTCATCACCAACAGTAACCTGCTTGGCCTCACCATACCGCACTGTGTCCCTAAGGACCAACAAATGAGGGTCGTCATATTGTCGATCTATGATACGCTCTGATCACGCTCAACTATGTCTTATAGAAAGACTAAACGGGCGCTGCAAATATAATCTGGG
>ML433563.1:0-26814 GCA_005239525.1 Nicotiana knightiana
ATCTAGCTAGCGTAACTTGAGAGAGTGCGTCTAGTAAATTATCATAATTACTCGAGAGAGATCTATGGTATATAGAGAGTTCATGATTGATAGAGACGATTAATCAAGCTATAAGAAGTATCCAAGAAAGAATTCACCAATGGGGGAAACCATAACCTTAGACCTTTATTATCATTTTTTACATTAAATTGTTAGTTAGTTGTTCGTTTATTATTATTGTTAGTAGAATTAGTTAAACAACACAAATTGATATTCAAAAGTCTTGAGAAAATTGATTAAACACTAGTTTAGTATTTTATAGACTCAATTGATACGTAAAATTCTCTGTNGTCAGTTTAGAAAAGAAAAAAATCCTATTAGTGTTGAAGAAGACTTGAAGTATCTTGAGGAACTCACTTGGTAAGCTTTAATATTTTGTGTGTATTTCAGTTCAAAATAATATATCATAATTGTTTATTTGTCATTGTCATTGACATATTTTGTTGAATTATCTTTAGATATGGACAATAATGGAAACACTACTGGCATTACTTCCTGTATAGTTACAACTTGCAACTTGAGTGGTAAGTTAATACACTTTTTGTTTGGTGATATACTTTTGTAGTTTTTTTTATTATCATCAAAAAATAATATTCTAACTTATGATTTATATATTGTTTAGGTTCAAGTGCAATCATGCCCCGTGCTCGGTTGGCCATTTTCAGAGAAAAGATTTGCAGCCACTGTCCCAATAGTGTTTTTGTTATGTTCTGCTCCATTTTAGTGCTCCAAATTAGCAATTTAGCATACTGTTAAGTAGACTGTAATTTGGACTGTAACTGGTATTTGTAACAGAATAATTGGACTGTAATTTTGTTCTGTAACAGAGCATACTGTTAAGTGCAGAATGTTTGCATTTTGTATTTTTGCTGTTAAGCTTGATATTGCATTTGGTATTTTTGCTGGCATACTGATATTTTTGTTGTTAAGCTGTAAGGAAGCTTGATATTGTGTTTTGAGTATAATAAAATGTATTGGAAGGAAATATAGTAAATACATTGTCCAGTCATGTTATTACACTATCCAGTCATGTTATTACACTTCCTAGTTCCTACAACAATATGTTTTAAAAGTAGGATTCTAGAAATGTTATGTTCTTGATGTAATATGGAGTTCCTTTTGGATGTAAATTCGTTTTGTTGACTAAAGAAGGGTTATTGGGTAAGGGATTGTTGCATTCTTTTCAGTAGTTAATGAAGTGTGCTTGAATTGGTGACTATTGCGGATATGATGCATTTATGTCATGAGAAGGTTTAACTGGAATAGTTTAAAATGTGCATGTCTCCAAATGTTCTGCTATCTTGGATCAAATAAGCGCAAAAACTACAAATAGATTTACTATTATTAACTAATGCAAAATTTCACGTCACTAGTATGGCTTTATCACTTTGATGACTGCTTAAACGTTTTGAGGAGACAAAAGTGCAGTTCGAGTTCGTCGTTCTTCATCACCGAATATCAAACCGAAACCGTACCGAACCAAAATAATAAATAACAAACCGTACCGAAATATTTAGGTACGGTATTTGGTATACACAATTAATAAACCGAATACCGAAATACCGTACCGAAATTATTAAATACCGAACCGAAATATCGAATGCCCACCCCTACGAAGAGGGGCCAAATAAGGTAAAGAATCAACGAGTGATTCCATTAGGGGTTTAGAATCAGGGAGGTTTGCCTGATGGCGCTAGGTTTTGAAAAAGGAGGGGGAGAAGATGAGAGAGGGAGTGTATAGAGACGACCGATATATGGAAATAATTTAGGTTTTGGGCGGATGGGTTAATTAAAAAGGGATGGAGGTGTTTGAGTTGTTGATCTTCAGAGATCAACGACTATGATTTAAAAATGAGATTGGGTCGGGGTTTTAAACGGGTATGGGTTTGGGTTAATGGGTATTTGGGTATCGGGCTGGTATATCGGGCTGGGTAATGGGTAGTGTATAAGTCCGAGATTAATTAAGAAAAAGGCTAGATTTTAAATATCCAATTAAATAAGTAAATAATTTATAAAACAAATAACTAATAAATAATAAAAATGTCATTTGTGCATGAAAATATTTTAAAATAATTACTTAAAATTATAAAAATATAAAAAGTCACTTTGTGTGTAAATACTGTAATTATGCATGTAGAATTGTAGATGGGCTATTATTGCATAATATGCAATTTTAGCCTAAGGATGCAAATATATTATGATAAATACATCAAAATATTTAAAGCTTAATATGAATATAAATGATGAAAATTAAATGGTAAATCATCATAATTTTTTTTTTTGAAAAATACAATTAATAATTATTCATATAATAAGAATGCAAAAATAAATTGATTAAAACCCTTTAAAAATTATACACAATTATGGAAAAATACTTGTTGATTCTCATGCACTATTTTGAAGGTATATATGTATTTTTGAGAATATCACGGAAAATCAGGTATCAACAACTTCCCCTCTTTACCCGGGAAGAATGAAAGAGTTGTCGGGTAAAGAAATGATGACCAGTTTTGACCGAATAGGGTGATTATAGGCCGCACTCTAGCTTCTGAGCTGCATACATATCCCTGATTTTACATGAATCAGGTCGTGTGTAGTTCTGGATCCAGTGATGGAGTAAACCGATGGATTTGTTGCAAGAACGGACAAAATATTCCAAGTAGTGCTAATTGGAGTTTGAAACGGTTATGGGTAAATGAGATTGGGTAACAGATGGTGAATAGTTATGTTTGGATACTTTGAAGGATTTGGATGGGAACTGGAGCGGGATTGCTCATGCTGGGATAATGATTACTTCTGGACCACGTGCAAATTTACAAAAATACACTGCAAGCACATATGTATAAATTGTTGCGTAAATTTAGACATGATGCAAATTCCCTTTGGATCGTGAGGGCTGTCTTTGGATGGCGAGGATGGTTTCCTTATACCATGATGTCCGGGCCATGAATTGTATTGTAAGCGATTCGCAGGCCATGAAATGATGTTTTCAGGCCATGCAGATGGTGCCTCCGGACCATGATGCTTTTGAATAATGATTTGCAAGTTTGAGAGATCCTTAGGCCATGGCATGATGTCTTCTGGCTATGAGGATGATGCCTTCAGACAATGATGCCTTCAGACAAGTTGGCTATATTTCAGCCATGAGGTGCAAAGACATGATGCTAAAGGCAACAAGACATAGCTTAGTCTTGCGTAAAGTTGAGGGCGGAGCTTAGCCCGAGAGAAGAGAATAATGCAAGTCTTGGGATAAAGCAATATCTGTGTTTATGAAAAGAGAGACAGTGCTTAGTCTCGTGCAAGGTTCAGGGTAGAGTTTAGTCTCATGCAAAGAGAAGGCAATGCTTAGCCTTATGCAGGATGTGAGGCAGGGTTTAGCCTCATGCAAGGATTGAGATACAGTTTAGTCTCATGCAAAGAGAAGGTAGTGCTTAGCCTTATGCAGATGAGACATGGCTTAGCCTCATGCAAGAATTGAGACATGGCTTAGTCTCGTGCAGAGAGAAGGCACTGCTTAGCCTTATGCAGATGGGAGGCAGGGCTTAGCCTCATGCAGGAATTGAGATAGGGCCTAGTCTCATGCAGAGAGAAGGCAATGCTTAGCCTTATACAGATGGGAGGCAGACTTAGCCTCATACAGGAATTGAGACAGGGCTTAGTATCATGCAGAGAGAAGGCAATGCTTAGCCTTATGCAAATTAGGAGGCAGGGCTTAGCCTCATGCAGGAATTGAGACAGGGCTTAGTCTCATGCAGAGAGAAGGCAATGCTTAGCCTTATGTAGATGTGAGGCAGGGCTTAGCCTCATGTAGGAATTGAGACAGTGCTTAGTCTCATGCAGGAATTGAGACAGGGCTTAGTCTCATGCAGGAATTGAGATAGAGCTTAGTCTCGTGCAGATGAAAGAATAAGAGTGAAGCATTCTTAGCTGACAATGTGTTTTGTGTATAGCAATTGTGTTGTTGCGCCGATGCTTATTATTCCTGCATCCAAAGAAAAATTTGTGAGTTTTGCGGGGGAGGTTGGTTCGTGCCTTCATCTGCTTGATCTGCTCAATTATGGCCGAGGGTCCTATTAAAGTTACCAGGGGTAGCATTTGGCTAAAAGGTAAAGTTTCTTTTCAAAGGATGCATATATAGTTTTCAAAGACATAGTAAGATGCAATTTAGAAATCAGTTAGATGAAACAGTAACTGTGACATTATTAGAGACATTGCGACCTCCTTTGCCACAGAATTTTGAGGATCCTCCTCAAAATTCTGCCCCAGTAGCTACTCTGTATGCCGTTGTTGGCTGAACTTGCTTCGGAATTTTGAGGGTCCTCCTCAAAATTCTGCCCCAGTTTCTGATTGTGGAAAAATAGAAATTTTATTGAATCTTGACCGAACCCGCAGGGCTGCCTACGTATCCCCTCTTAAACGGGAATCAGGTCGAGCGTAGTTCGATTTAAATCATATAAAGAAATAGATATAGTTTACACGTAATATCTTTTGATTGCATCTGAATTTATAGGCTTTGGCCAGATTTCTCCATCCATTTCTGCGAGTGTGAGTGATCCTCCTGTTAATACTCTGTGAACCATATAAGGACCTTTCCAATTGGGTGAAAATTTCTCTTTGGCTTAATCTTGATGTGGAAAGATCCGTTTCAGCGCCAGTTGCCCCGGTGTTAATTGTCTTGGTTTGACCCTTTTGTTGAAAGCTTTGGACATTCTCTGATAAAGTTGACCGTTACATACTACATTCATCATTTTTCCATCTATGAGGGCTAGTTGCTCATAGTGACTCCTTATCCATTCTGCATCGCTTAGTTTTGCTTCTTGTATGATCCTCAGAGAAGGAATTTCTACCTCGACGGGAATGACGGGTTCGGTACTATAAACCAACAAATTGGGAGTTGCCCCGTTTGATGTACGGATTGTGGTACGGTATCCCAGTAAGGCAAATGGTAATTTATCGTGCCATTGCTTGTGATTCTCTACCATTTTCCTTAGTATCTTCTTGATGTTCTCATTGGCGACCTCTACGACTCCGTTCATTTGAGGCATGTACGCTATGGAGTTCTTGTGCTTGATTTTGAAAGTTTCACACATGGATTTCATCATATCACTGTTGATATTGGCGGCATTGTTAGTGATGATGGACTCTGTAACCCCAAATCGATAAACAATCCGATCTCTGACAAAATCTGCAATGAATTTTTTGGTCACAACTTTGTATGATGCAGCCTCAACCCATTTAGTGAAGTAATCGATGGCCACTAAAATGAACCTGTGTCCGTTTGAAGCAGTGGGTTCGATTGGACCAATGACATCTATTCCCCAGGCAGCAAAAGGTCAAGGTGCACTTGTTGCATTGAGTTCATTTGGTGGCACCCGTATAATGTTTGCATGTATCTGGCATTGGTGGCATTTTTGGACATATCGGATGCAGTCTGTTTCCATAGTCATCCAAAATTATCCGGCCCTGAGTATCTTCTTGGCTAAGACAAATTCGTTCATATGTGTGCCATAGGTTCCGGCATGTATCTCTTCGAGCAATTTGAAGCCTCTTTGGCATCAATACATCTTAACATACATAGATCGGGAGTTCTTCTATACAGAATTCCTCCACTTTTGAAGAAGTGATTGGACGGCCTCCGAAGTGTGAGTTTCTGAGTATGGTTTGCATGCTCCGGGTATTCTTCTTTTGCCAAATATTCCTTGATGTCACGGAACCAGGGATTTCCATGAATTTCCTCTTCAACATGAGCACAATATGCCGGCTGATTATGGATCCTTACCTGAATGGGATCGATGAAATTCTTGTGTGGATGTTGTATCATTAATGACAAGGTGGCCAATGCATCTGCATATTCATTCTGAATTCGGGGACATGCTGGAATTCTATTTGTGAACCTCCTATTCACCTCTTGTACATGATGTAGATACGGTAGTATTTTGGTATTCTTGGTAGCCCACTCTCTTTATACCTGATGTACCAGCAAGTCTGAATCACCGATCACTAGCAGTTCCTAAATATTCATGTCAACGGCCAGGTTGATCCCTAATGCAGGCTTCATATTCCGCCATATTATTGGTGTATGTGAACCTGAGTTTTAGAGACACCGGATAATGCTGACTGGTTTCTGATACCAAGATGGCTCCGATACCGACTCCCTTGAAATTTTCCGCTCCGTCGAAAAACATTCTCCAACTGTCATAGGCCTCAGCAATGTCCTCCCCTATAAATGATACCTCCTCATCAGGAAAATACGTTTATAGGGGTTTGTATTCTCCTCCTACAGGATTCTCAGCAAGATGATCTGCCAAGGCTTGTCCTTTGACTGTCTTCTGAGTTACATAGATGATGTCGAACTCACTCAGCAATATTTTCCACTTGGCCAGCTTCCTAGTAGGCGTGGGTTTCTGAAAGATGTACTTCAGGAGATCCATCCTTGATATGAGATATGTGGTATAGGCACAAAAGTAGTGCCTTAGCTTCTGAGCTATCTAGGTAAGAGCGCAACAAGTGCTTTCTAGTAGAGAGTATCGTGCTTCATATGGTGTGAACTTCTTACTCAAGTAATATATGGCCTGCTCTTTTCTTCCCGTCTCGTCATGCTGTCCTAAAACACAACTGAAAGCTCCATCTAACGCTGCAAGGTAGAGTAGTACTGGTCTACCAGGCTTTGGGGGACTAAGAATGGTGGTGTGGATAAAAAAGCCTTTTGACAATCATCGGTCCAACTGGTTACGGCATCATTCTTCAATATTTTGAAAATTGGTTCACATATAACTGTAGATTGTGCTATGAAATGACTGATGTAATTGAGGCGTCCCAAGAAACTCATCACATCCTTCTTGTTATTTGGTGGTGGTAGTACCTGGATAGCTTTAACCTTTGACGGGTCCAACTCTATTCCTCGGCAACTGATGATGAATCCCAACAATTTTCCGGCAGGAACCCCGAATGCACACTTTGCAGTATTTAGTTTTAGAGTGTACTTCCGCAGCCGGTCAAACAACTTCCTCAAACTTTCTATGTGATCTGTGGCCTTCTTGGATTTGATTATGACGTCGACAACATACACCTCTATTTCCTTATGTATCATATCATGGAAGACAGTTGTCATGGCCCTCATAGATGGCCCCAACACTCTTCATATCGAATGGCATCATTTTGTAGCAATATACCCCCATGGTGTAATGAAAGTTGTTTTCTCTGTGTTTTCTTCATCCATCCAAATCTGATGATAACCCGCGAAGCAATCTACAAAGGATTGGATTTCATTCTTGGCGCAATTGTCGATCAGGATGTGTATATTTGGTGGTGGGAAATAATCCTTGGGACTTGCTCTGTTTAGATCCCGATAGTCGACACACACCCTGACTTTTCCATTTTTCTTTGGAACTGGTACAATATTGGCTAACCAGGTTGGGTACTCGGCTACCCCGAGGACCTTGGCTTTGATCTGCTTGGTGACTTCCTCCTTGATTTTCAAGCTCATGTCCGGTTGGAACTTTTCGAGTTTCTGCTTCACTGGCGGACACATTAGATTTGTAGGTATCTTGTGAGCTACTATGGATGTGCTCAACCTTGTCATATCCTCGTATGACCATGCAAAACTATCCTCATAATCTTTCAGGAAACAAGTGTATCCTTTCTTCTTTGACTGTGACAAGTGGATGATTATGCGAGTTTCTTTGATGGTTTTAGAATCTCCCAAATTGACTATCTCAGTTTCGTCCAGGTTGGACTTGGGCTTGTTCTCGAAATTCTCAACTTCTCTAACAATTTCCTCGGGATCACATCTTCTTCTTCTATTTCTTCCGAGTTACTGTCCTTGTGTTGTATTGTCTCATTACATGTTACAGTGGTTGGTTCATAAAGGTAAGAAATATTAATGTTATAGAGAAAAAATATGAAAGATAATGCTAACAAAACATCAAATTATTATTAAAAATGCTGATATTTTGAACAAAGTAGTGTTTAAATGGCTTCAAACAATGTTTTCCAAAATGAAATACTGAAAGAAATATGTTCTTGAAACAGAATGCTCAAAAGATTTTTTTTTCAAATAACACTAGTAGCCATGCTACCCCGGGACTCATATGGCCCTGGATGGTGTGGCGGTCCAGTTGTTGAGAAATGCTCCCCTCTCCATTGTCTGAATAATAAGGCCTTCTTCCTCCTCCTCCTCAACTATCACATTGCAATCCATATCTTTGTCTTCCAAGAACAAGCTCCTTAGCCCCGCCAAATCTTCTTCTTCTTCGGATCCCCATATTGTATCGGCCTGATGAAAGATTGACTCAGATGTGGCACTGGCTGCTCAAGAGGGTAATAGGGACCACGTCATGGTGGAGACCAATCATCATATTCTTTCCAGGTATACGGATATCCAAGCCCAAAAGTTGTACCATGATGTTTCACCTGTATTGGCTTGGTAATTCCTTAGAGTTTCTTCCCAAGTCCTTTGCCGGGTTCATACCCCGACCATGCCAGTATGCTTTCTATGTTGCTGCTCCACCATTTATATTTCTCAATTGCATTGACGCGCTCGATGGGGTGATAAGTCTCTCTGCCTAACTTTCTTCTATTTTTCACGTCCGGAACAATTTGATTAGTATAAATGGGATTGCTCCCATCTCCATGTATCCAAGGTCGTCCTAACAACAAGTTGTAGGAGACGGATATGTCTAGCACTTGAAATTCAACATCGACCCAAGTGGGAGCCATCTCCAAGCGTAAATTGGTTTCCCCGAATGTGGCTCTTTGGGACCCGTAGAACGCCTTTACATTCATAGTCCATGCTCGTATTTCATGCAAACCCTTGCCCAATCGTTTTAGAGTTGTTAATGGACACATGTTGAGGCTGGATCCTACGTCTATCAAAACCCTGGAAATGAACTTATTCTCGCATTGCACTGTGATGTGGAGTGCCCTGTTGTGGCTCAATCCCTCTGGCGGCAACTCATCTTCGTGAAACGTGATCTTGAGGCTCTCCAGCACTTGCCCCACCATGTTGGACATTTCCCAACTGGTGATATTGTTGGGATTATACGCTTTATTCAACACCTTCATCAGAGCATTCCTATGCGCCTCCGAATTTTGCATCAGTGATAGGATGGATATCTGGGCGGGAGTTTTGTTCATATGGTCTACCACAGAATATTCCCTTGCATATACCTTCCTCCAAAGATCATCCAGACTTATATCAATGATGGGTTGTTTTGTCGTGTCTTCCTTACTCGTTCCTCCCAAATTCTCAGGTGTATAGTTCTTCTAGTTCTGGTCATCCCTTGTGCAACACCAGACTCTTTCATTTTTGTCTTTCCTTTGCTCCTGTCTTCAGCAACATAATCCCAAGGTACGACATTGGATTTAAAGGGCGGTGTGTATGCTACCGTTACAGTGAAGGGTGTGGTTGCTTATACTTCAGATGGAGCAGGTGTAGCTGCATGTGTTGTCACTTCGATTTCGAACGGAGTTGATGCGGCTATCTCAACTTCGACTGGTGGTTGTACTTGTACCACAATAGAAGTGAGTGTGACTGCAGGTTTCTTAGGGTCATCGCCTTCCCGAATAAGCCCAATTGACCCTTCAGGATCCCATTTTTCATCAGTTTCTATCACATTTACTCCTTCACCCCTATGGTCTGGGAGAGGATTGTTGCGGACATTGGGTGCGATTTCCTTTGCTTGTATGACTTTGGTATCAATCATTGTTTGAATATTGTCTTTCAAAGTGCGACATTCATCGATTGTATGTCCCTTCATGCCGGAATGGTATGCACATGTTTATTAGATTGACCCACTAGGAGGAGTTTTCCATGGCAACGTCGTAAATAGGGGTGACATATCCGACGACCTTCAATCTTTCATATAATTGATCGATGAGTTCAGCAATAGGGGTGTATTGTCTGGGTGGTTTGCGATCAATTGGGCCCGGGTTTTTGATAGTTTGGACGAGCTGGAGGTAAATGATAGTAGGCTCGTTGGGTGTTATAAGTGTGGTAGGCGATGGCGGGTTAAGGATATCTAAGAGGTGAAGGTTGGTATGTGGGTGGAGGTGTTTGGTATACGAATGGAAATTTTGGACCTTGGACTACCATTATTGTCCCTAATTCTTTCTTGTTTGATATGCCTCTCGATTGTAATGATTTGTTCGTGGCCTTTGGTGCCTCAAAATTTGTTACCATTCCGTTTTTAATACCTTATTCAATCCTTTCTCCGAGCTTGATGATGTCGGAGAACTTGTGATTCTCAATGACCATTCACTTCTCATAATATTGTGGATATTGAGCTCTGACAAAGAATTTGTTTATCTGCTCTTCTTCTAATGCCGGCCTGGCCTTTGCTACTCCTGACCTCCACCGAGTAGCATACCCGCGGAAAGACTCTATTGGGTTTTTCTTGAGATTCTATATGTAGAAGACATCCGGTGCATTTTTTGTATTGAATCTGAAACTATCCATGAAGTCTGATGTCATGCTTACCCAGTTAGCCCATTTCTTGAAATTTTGACTTATGTACCAAGATAAGGCGTCTCCAGTGAGGCTTCTCATGGACATCTTCATGTGGATCCTTTCGTACTTCCCAACCCCTACAAGCTTGTCACATTAGGTTCTCAAATGTACCTTTGGGTCGCCCATTCCATCAAGCATTTCGAACTTAGGAGGTTTGTAACCCTCTGGCAGTTCCACATCTGGCTGAATGCACAGGTTCTCATAATTCAGGCCTTCAATTCCTTTACCTCCTTCAACACCCCGGACTCAGTTTGTGAGTTTCTTGAGCTCCTTTGCCATATTTTTAATAAGCAAGTCCTTCTCTGCGGATTCTGGTGTATATGAGATTGGTTGAGTGGAGTGGGGTAGGGTTTCCACATATATGGGGTCATTTTGATGAATGCCGAGGGTTTGGGTGTAGTGGTGGTCATTGGTTAAATTTTGAGGATCGGGGATAGGTTGTGGGGTATTCTAAGGATTGTGATAAGTGGTTTGCGGATATTGAGTCGGAGGATGCTGGTGTTGATGTGGTGTAGGTATGGGTAAATGATTAAGATTTTGGGGAGGTGTTGCATATTGGTGGGGTGCGGGAGGATTTTGTGGATGTTGGTTTGGTGTGTTTTGAGGAGTTACTGGGTTTTAGGTGTTTGGTTGGTTGATATATGGGACGTTTAGGGTGAGGGACATGTTTGCCAAGTTGCGGACCTACTCAAGCTCCCCTTGCAATTCAAGTATTTTTTGTTCCAGCCGTAAGACCAAATCATTTGGTGCCGGAGTACTCCGACCGTCAGAAGTTTCCACGTTCTCAGCATGTGTAGCGTCGTCTTTCCTGACACCACTCATATCGTCCATCTTAGTTTTTCCTTTGCTTTTGGGATTACTTGGAGGAGGAGGAGGTGGAGGACCTATGGATCTGGTGTGATATGCTGATGATGGCAGTATGTGTGAACCAACCTTGGGGAATGGGAATAATCAAAAAGAAAGAAAAAAAAGGTCGCCAAGTTAGTGAGAATTCTGGAAAAGTATTTGCAGTAATTAAACAGATATTGCGGAAATTTAAATTTGCGTCCTAATTTAGGAGCCTCGTTCTGCCCGAGGTTGTCCTAGCGACAAGTAGATTTGGATAAATTTAAAGCCAATAATTGCCTCATTTCATTAACGTGATATATAAGACGAATCTAAAACGACAATAACTAAATATGTCACTAATGGTGTTTTCCTTATTACATTCGAAAAGTAATTCTAAAACAAATAAACCTAATCTACTTGGTCCCAGAGGGACCTTCTCGAGGTTTGGATTTCTTGGATCCATTGATCAGGTTCCCTAGGTCGCGCATGTCCAGTAGTAGGTATTCCCTTTCTAGATGTCCTCATTCGTTACCCTTGGCATTATGGCAGTCTATGACTCTTTTCCTCATCTTCCCCTCCAACTCCATTAAAACCTGCTCCAGATACTCCAGCCTTTCCGTTGACCTAGTAGCCATTTCCTTCCATTCATTGATTGCCTCCATATAGATCTTATGTTGTTCCAAATGCTCGGCCTCGGATACTTCACCTGTGCTTCAACAACTTCATCTATGACTCTGTTTCCTCGACCAACCCTTGGCTCGACTATTCCTGTTATGCTATCGTCCAACCATGATGGGTAGAAATACACATGCCCTGCGTGGTATCAATTTGTTCGATGGTGTCCTTTTCCACAACCTTCAAGTGCCACACGTGTTGAGATTCACATTTGCACGGGATTTCATCTTTTTGAAAATCTGCTCTGTAGTGACTCGTTTTGGAGACTCGCAGTATGACTTATTTTCTACAAGCTTGTCTCATGACCCTGATAGGAACATTGGGGTGTATGACCCTTAACCCGATCAACACCAAATGCGGAACATCCCTGGATCTGATGATGAATTCACCGGTATGGAACCACTCGAACATCTAATGAATTTGGTCCTCGGTCAAATTATCAAAAAACTGTACCCATTCGGTAACATTCTCTAGTTGAGCAAACCTGTTTGGGATAAAGGTCATTCTTTTGGGGTGATGGAAAGCTATGTGGTCATTCCACGGTCTTAATGGAAACTCTTTGCGGTATTAGACTCTTTGGAGGTATTCCAACAACCAAATATGTAGCAGCAAATTACAACCCTCGAAATGTTTTAACCCTTTCCAGCAACGATCCAAAGCCCAATATATTTTTGCTATAATCATAGGAACAATAGTGTACGTTTGTCCCTCGATTCCCTCCATTAAGGCTTTGGTTACCATGGCCAGTCTAGTGTGAATCATGTCCATTTTGCTTGGAAACATTATCATACCCAAAAAGCAAATGATGAACACGAAAACCCTACGATGAATCCAACCGAGGGAGGTGATGGAGAACTCGTCATGAAAGATACAGTAAGATTTGATGTGTCTGTATCGTTCATAAATGAAGTCAAAAGGTATGTAGGACTTCTTCAAACATACCAAGTCATCGTTCTTTCTTAATCCCATCATTCTATTTCCCCTTTTTAATCCTATAGGCATACTTTCTAATTACTGTACTGACTTAAGTCCTATAGGCATGATTTCTAGGTTTGAAACTGGTTTTAGTCCTATAGGCATGGTATCTATTATTGAATTGATTTAATCCTATATGCATGATATCTAGTGAGTAGTAATGCAGGCATAAATTGTACATATTTCCAGAAAACAGTTAAATCAAACACTGGGATTGTTTAACCAAAGAATTGGATTCTTTTCCCAAAGCTATTTTAAGAAGAACACGGGTTTCTGATAACCAAAGAATAAGATTATAATTGTAGGAAAACTTGTAAATGGAAAGTAATAAGATTCACAAAAAGTAAGTATATTGCAATAGTAGTTCGTATGTCCCTTTACAGGTTATATTTTACTCCCTTATATAGGGAATTTCCTAATATAACGTATGTCTTTTTCAGTGATTGAGCATTAAGGATTAATTATGACATTAATGTAACGTTACAATGAGTAACTTTAATTGTTGTGTGAATGTTGTGTAACGTGTGGATCACTAATTGAAGATCTATGAATTCGCCCTTTGTTCCGCCCAGATACATTTTGACCGTGTCTCTTCATCTTCCTAATTAGGTTGAGACTTCCGTATCTAATTAACCCGTGGGTGTGATTTGTCGTGCTTCTTTGCCTCATACCTCTTCATAGAGTCTCGTCCAGCTGTCGTGTCTTCATTGCTCCATATAGACTGCTAAGTCACCAAGATTTATTACACGTGTGAAGCTTTTTTTTACCAATACAGATAATCCTCCCACTTACCATATATTTGTCGATCAATATTTGGTAAGTGGATACTCATTTATGGCGGGAATAATTTGTCGACGCTTCACTCGAATCATTGCATATTTTTATGTACGTAAACATCGCTTGTCACTTCCATTTAATGCTTATGCCACGTGGTATTTTCGGGTTGGTTCTGCAATTTGTTCAGCGCCTTTTAGGGCTTTTTTGCGGCTGCATCAGTCACGAAGTGACATCTTTAATTATGGCTTTCACATCATTGTTTTTTCCCATTTTTGACGGTTATCTTCGAGTATAAATACCCCCTTTTCTTTTCTTTCATGAAAAACTTCTAACTTTCAAACTTTATTTGTAAAGAATTTTTTCCCTGTCTTTGTAGATATGGCTTCTTCAAACCAATGTAAGAGAGTCATAAACATAGATGATTTGACTCCCTCTTCTGCTCCAACACGGAGTAGGAGAGGAGGCAGGTTGAGGAGTTTAGGTTCTAATCCATCAAGGGGTTCTTCCTCTTCTCAAATTACTTCTCCTCCGTCTTCTAGGTCTTTAACTTCTCTGAGGTCTAGGGCTTCTAGATCTTCGTCCAAAGGTAGAGAACGTCACGAACCTTTGCAAAAACCGAGGGTCGATGAAATAGTACCTGCAGAGTTCACCTTTGCTAGGGATAGTCAGGCCCTTAGAGATCAGGTTTCTTCATTATCATCTCTTGATAGTGTTGACAAGTACCCTACCCAACTCACTGAAGGTTTAATTCCTCTTATACGCAGGGACTGTCATTGGAGTTCCGATTTTCCTGTAATCGTTCCAAACAGTAATCAAAGAATAACGTCTTACAAGACGGGGAATTATTTTGTTTATACCTATCCCTTTACGTTAGGGTTCAAGCCTCCCATCGACCTAGTAATCATCGAGTTCTGTCGATTTTTCAAAATTTGCTTGGGATAAGTCGGTCCTCTTGTATGGCGAGTCATTGGATTTCTTAGATACTTGGCTACCTTAGCTTCGATCCCCTTTACCTTTCATCATATTATTCACCTCTATTTATGATGACACGGGAGCATTTCGGCACCCGATATTGAAATAAGAAGCTCTTTAAGTTCCTATTGTGGTTTAGGATGTATTTTTGTGTTATCGAGGTCCGAACAGAACTCTAAGACCGAGAATAGTTCCACTAGGTCATTTATGACCTTCCTACAAAATTTGGTGTCATCCTGAGTAGTATAAGGCTGTTAGCGAAGTCAAGAAAACTTAAAGTTCCTAAGTTTGGTTCTAGGGCTTATTAGGTGTGATTTTGAGTTTTAGCGTTGTTTTGGGTGTTCCGAAGGCTCGAGCGAGTCCGTATTATGATTTGGACTTGTTGGTATATTTGGACGGGGGCTCGAGTGGGCCCATGTGCCTCCCGGACACCACCCGAGGCTAAAAACTAGCTGAAATAGCTGCTGGTGCACCTATTCTGGCGTGACCGCAGGTGCGGTTGCGCAGTCGCAGGTGCGAACCCCAGCGGGCAGGCCATTTCTCGCAGGTGCGGACAAAGTTTCGCAGGAACGGAGCCGCAGGTGCGGTCTCCACTCCACAGGTGCGGGCCTAGGCTTCCTCGTTCATTTACGCAGGTGCGAGCCTTGGCTCGCAGGTTCTGTCCACGAGCCGCAGGTGCGGAAACACTATTCAGACAGTGTGTTTTTATACACGGGATTTAATTCATTTTCCTTATCTTCTTCTTCCTTGGGGCGATTTCCACCATTCTAGAGGGGCAAACGACCTAGTTATTGAAGGTAAGTAAATTCTTCTCTAATATTAGCTTCATGCATGGATTACAAGCTAAATTAACTACCTAAATTAGTGAAATATCAAGAATTGGGTAGTAACCTAGGGCTCTTGATAATTTGAGAATTTACCCGTGAATTAGTTATGAAATCATGTATTCATGGTCCTTAGGTTATGGGTGAGTATTCCCTTCGAGAATTTTTGGAATCCGAGCATGTGGGCCCGGGGTTGGATTTAGAATTTCTTCAAGAATGGTGAATTTGGCTAAGTAATAGGAGAATTCCCTGCTTTGAATATAAATTGATATGTTTGTGTAACATTTGGCTAGTTTCCAGTCCGTGGGTGTCGAGTTCGGGGTTTCGGGCGCATTCTTGACCCGGGGAGTAGGTGCGACGCTAGATGAGTCTCCTTTCTAACCTTGTAAGGAGGAACTCTCCCCCTAGGTGATTTAAATGCTATATGTGATAATTGTGGGGGCTACGTATGTACAAAGTGACGAGAGTCTGTACGTAGCGACTATTACTATTATGTCTTGGTAGTCAGGCCCACATCATGCCTTGCGTTTTACTTTATATGAACGTTATGCTTAATGAATTAACGTTACATGTTGCTTATTTTCTCGAAGTTATGGAATTTGAGAAAACTTGTAAGAAATTGTTCACTAAAAAGTATTTTCTTTTAAAAGGAATAATGTGTGTGCATGTGACCGCTTCGCAATTCACATTCCGCGAGCGGAGTGTGATTTCCCCCACTCTTATGGGAACGGGCCGTACGCCACGGCGGATTGAGAGATGCACTTTTGGTATGGGTCGTTCGATCATCGGCAGTGCATAGAGAGGATTGAGATATGCACTTTTGGTACGGGCCGTTCGATCTTCGGCATCGGATAGAATGTGAGTACTTTGTGGAGAGGTGCACTTATGGTTCGGGTTGTTCGACCCTCGGTAGTGCACGGACATGAATATCTTATGACTTCGTCCGGTTGTCCTTACCCTACATGCGTATGACTTATTTGTTACTAAATTCATGGATATTAATCTGACAGATATTTGGGGAAAAGTGAAGTGGTAATTGTTTTATTCATTCCCAGTATTCTTCTTGGATTTCAGTACTTTACATATATTTGTTGCTTCACTGCCTTTACATGCCTACCGTTTCTATTATATTTCATCAAATTATATCATTGGACCTTAGTGAGTGTCATGTCGACCTCTCGTCACTACCTCTTCGAGGTTAGGCGGGATACTCCCTAGGTACATATATATTTATGTACTCATGCTACACTTCTGTGCTTAATTGTACAGATTCTGAGGCTGGTGAATCTGGTTGTCGGACCGGAGCTTGACTTGATATTAGACGGACCTAACTTCACTGTGAGCTGCTTTTCTCCTGGCGATCTCCGGCAGCACCATGGGGTTTTCTTTTGCTTATTTCCTGTCTATTTCCTTCAAACAGTGGGACTGTATATTATATCTTTTGTATATTCTGTTAGTATGCCCATAGGACTTGTGACACTAGTTCCTGGCACACACGTGTTAGTTGTCTTGGGTTTCGGGTTTGTATATATACATATGGTGGATCACGCCTCTTCATGACTCCTTTTGATTTAAAACTGACCATTTATCCGTGCCGAATCATGTTTTAAGTTTTAAAACTGAATATATGTTGAAATGTTTAATCTAATAAAAAGGAACCTTTAGTAAAATGAGTGTCGGCTTGCCTGACCCCGCTGTTGGGCGCCATCATGACCTAAGTTAGGATTTTGGGTCGTGAAAACATGGTATCAGAGCACTAGGTTCACATAAGTCTCACGAGTCATGGGCAAACCCAGCAGAGTCTTGCGGATCGGTACGGAGACGTTTGTACTTATATTTAGGAGGCTATAGGGTGTTAGGAAACCTCTCTTTGTTCTTATTCTATCGTGCAGTTGATGATTTACTAAATTCATTTTTCTATTCTCTCACATATGGCGAGGACACGTGCATCTGATGTTCTAGACCTGGGAAGGGCTGCTACCCCCGCTGTTCGAGGCTGCGGCAGAGGCCGGGGGAGGGCACCAGTCCGCGGTAGGGGATGAGGGCGTCCCAGAGCTATTCCGATTCTGCCACCAGAGGACCCTATTATAGAGAAGCAAGACGAGGTGCCTCCAGCAGATCCTGCACCAGTAGACTTCATGACGGCACCAGGCTTTCAGGTAGTCATGGGTCTCATGATGAGATTTATGGACACTATGTCCCACGCTGGTTTATTTCCAACAGATCCTGCCACTTCTCAGGCGGGAGGGGGAGTCCAGACCCCTACTGCCCAGGCTGCAGGCTAGACAGCAGCATTACATCATACCCTGGGTACACTGCCCGTGCGTGGGGTCCAGCCTGTTGTAGCAGCACCTGAGCCCAGACCAGCTGCAGACGGCGATCCACAGAAATTATTGGATAGATGAACCCGATTGCACCCTCCAGTCTTTGGGGATTAGCGAGGCGAGGACGCCTAGGATTTTGTGGATAGGTGCAGGTACAGACTACACAACATGAGGATACTAGAATCCCACAGAGTGGATTTCACTACCTTTCAGTTGGAGGGTAGAGCTCGTAGGTGGTAGCAGTCCTATATTCTCAGCAGGCCAGCAGATTCTCCTCCTGCCACTTGGGAGCAGTTCACGCAGATGTTTCTGGATAGATATATTCCACCCTATGATAGGGAAGAGCTGCAGTATCAGTTTGAGCGGCTAGAGCAGGGGCAGATGTCAGTGACAGATTATGAGGCCAGATTTTCAGAGTTGTCTCGTCATGCACTCGTGATACTACCTACTGATGCAGAGAGGGTGCGGAGATTTGTGGCTGGGTTGCATCCAGGTATTAGGGCCACCATAGCCCGAGAGGTGGAGATGGGTACTCCTTATCAGCTCGTGGTAAAGATTGCTCGCAGGATCGAGGGGTATCAGTCGAGGAACAGGGGCAGCAGGACAAGAGGGCTAGATTATCTGGAGATTTCAAAGGTTCCCCAGCTAGGGACAGAGGTCAGTATAGTAGTGGTCAACCTAATAGGCCTTTATATTAAGCACATCCACCACCTCCCCGAGGTGTTCCAGCGAGGCCTCATTTCAGCGCCATGCCAGAGCGTTCCTACCATCCTCCAGCCATTCAGAGTTCACAAAGTGGTTATCCTAGTCATCCGAGATCCACCACCTCCCCGAGGTGTTCCAGCGATGCCTCATTTCAGTGTTATGCCAGAGGGCTCTCATCGCACTCCGGCCATTCAGGTTCTTCTTCGGGGCAGCAGACTATGCTACCTGGGAGTTGTTACGAGTGTGGAGAGCCACGTCATATGAAGAGGCAGTGTCCCAAGTTTCAGGGGCAAGGCCGTACAACAGGGTTATCAGGCGATGGGTCCGGCGCCAGCAGTCCGGCCACCTAGAGGAGGAGGACATGTCGGCAGGGGTCGTCCTAGAGGTGGAGGCCGGTCAGGGGGAGGTCAGGCAGCTCCTGTTCACTCTGGTGGAGCTCAATCTTCCGGTACTCCAACCAGATTCTATGTCATTCCGGCCAGATCAGATGCAGTGGCCTTAGACACCGTGATCACATATGTTATTACAGTATGTGGTAGAGAGGCATCAGTGTTATTTGATCCAGGATCCACTTATTCCTATATTTCGGTCTTATTTGCTAATTTTCTGGATGTCCCTCGTGAGTCCTTGGGTTCAGCTATTTATGTGTCCACTCCCGTGGACGATTCTGTGGTTGTAGATCGGATTTTGCGGTCCTGTGTGATTTCATTTTGTGGGTTCGAGACTCGAGCGAATCTCTTATTGCTCGACATGGTTGATTTAGAGATTATTTTAGGCATGGATTGGCTATCTCCTTATCATGTCGTGCTAGACTGCCATGCCAAGATAGTTACTTTAGCCATGCTCGTGTTGCCTAGGCTGGAGTGGAGAGGTTTCTCAGTTAGTATAGACAACCAGGTTATTTCATTCTTGAAGGCTCGACATATGGTTGAGAAGGGTTGTGTGGCCTATTTAGCTTATGTGCGAGACACCACCACCGAGTCTCCGACGATTGATTCAGTGCCAGTTGTTCGAGAGTTTGCTGATGTATTTCTGTCGGTTCTTCCGGGCATGCCTCCGGATCGTGATATTGATTTAGCTCCAGACACCCAGCCTATATCTATTCCGTCGTACTGTATGGCTTCGAAAGAGTTGAAGGAGTTGAAGGAGCAGCTTGAAGAGTTGTTAGCTAAGGGGTTCAACAGACCGAGTGTATCGCCGTGGGGTGCTCCAGTTCTATTTGTGAAGAAGAAGGATGGGTCTATGCGGATGTGTATTTATTACCACCAGTTGAACAAGGTTACCATTAAGAACAAGTATCCTTTGTCGCGCATCGATGATTTGTTTGAGGATTCGGGCTTCAGATGTTCTCAATACTGCTTTTCGTACGAGATATGGACATTATGAGTTCCTGGTGATGTCCTTTGGCTTGACTAATGCCCCAACAACATTCATGGACTTGATGAATAGGGGGTTCAGGCCGTATATTGATTCATTTGTCATTGTCTTCATTGATGACATTTTTATTTACTCACGTAGCCTTGGGGAGCACGAGAAACATTTGAGAGTTGTGCTCCATACTTTGCGAGAACAGAAGTTATATGCTAAGTTCTCCAAGAGTGAGTTCTGGTTGGATTCTGTGGCATTTTTGGGGCATGTGGTGTCCAGAGAGGGTATTAAGGTTGATCCTCAGAAGATCGAGGAAGTTCATAGTTGGTCGCGTCCTACTTCAGCTACAGATATCAGAAGCTTTTTGGGCCTAGCACGTTATTATCGCTGATTTGTGGAGGGGTTCTCTTCTATTGCAGCTCCATTGACTAGATCGACTCAGAATAATGCCCCGTTTCGATGGTCTGACGAGTGTGAGGCGAGCTAACACTGACCTCAGCACCAGTTCTAGTATTGCCTTCCGGTTCTAGGATGTATACAATATATTGCTACGCTTCACGCGTTGGCTTGTGGTGTGTATTGATACAGGAGGGGAGAGTTATTGTTTATGCTTCGCGCCAGATGAAGGTTCATGAGAAGAATTATCATGTGCACGATTTGGAGTTGGCGGCGATTGTTCATGCTTTTAAGATTTGGAGGCACTACTTATATGGAGTGTCCTGTGAGGTTTATACAGACCACCGTAGCTTGCAGCACTTGTTCAAGCAGAAGGATCCTAATTTGAGGCAGAGCAAATGGCTTGAGTTGTTGAAGGATTATGATATCACCATTCTTTATCACCCGGGCAAGGCAAATGTGGTAGCAGATGCTTTGAGCAAGAAGGCAGAGAGTATGGGTAGTTTGGCTTATATTGCATCAGAGGAGAGACCTCTAGCCTTGGACATTCAGTCCTTGGCCAATCGCCTGGTGAGATTAGAACTTTCAGAGCCTCGTCGAGTTTTAACACATGTGGTTGCTCAGTCTTCGTTATTGGGGGAGATTAAGGCCCGACAGTTCTATGATCCGTGCTTAGCAGAGCTTCGGGAGACAGTGGTTCAGGGTAGGGCCAAGGAGGCTACTATTGGCGAGGATGGTGTTCTGAGACTTCAGGGCCGCTTATGTGTTCCTAATGTTGATGGCCTGAGGGAGAGGATTTAGATGAGGCATACAGTTCTCGATATTCTGTTCACCCTGGTGCTACGAAGATGTATCGTGACATGAAGCAACATTACTGGTGGAGGCGGATGAAGAAGGACATTGTAGAGTATGTGACTAGGTATCTTAATTGCCAGTAGGTGAAGTATGAGCACCAGAGGCCAGGAGGCCTACTTCAGCAAATGCCCATTCCTTAGTGGAAATGGGAGCGCATCACTATAGACTTCGTGGTTGGGTTGCCTCGGACCTTACGGAAGGTTGACGCGGTTTGGGTCATTGTGGATAGCTTGACCAAATCGACGCATTTCATTCCAGTAGCTACTACTTATACTTCTGAGGGGTTGGCCCATATCTACATTCGGGAGATAGTCCGGTTGCATGGTGTGCCTGTGTCTATTAGATTATATCGAGGTCCTCAGTTCACCTCGCACTCTGGAGAGCATTTCATAGTGAGATGGGTACCCAGATAGATCTCAGCACATCATTTCACCCTCAAACTGATGGTCAGTCAGAGCGTACAATTCAGATATTGGAGGAAATGCTCAAGGCATGTGTGATTGACTTCGGAGGTTAGTGGGACCAGTTCTTGCCTTTGGCCGAGTTTGCTTACAATAATAGTTATCAGTCCAGCATTGAGATGGCACCATTTGACACTTTGTATGGTCGGCGATGTCATTCTCCTATCGGGTGGTTTGAGCCTGGCGAGGCTAAGTTATATGGCACTGACCTGGTGAGAGATGCTTTGGAGAAAGTGAAGTTTATTCAGGAGAGGCTTCGTACAGCACAGTCCAGATAGAAGAGTTACGTGGATCAAAGAGCGCGTGATATATCATTTATGGAGGGAGATAGGGTCCTGTTTATAGTCTCGCCTATGAAGGGTATTATGAGGTTTGGGAATAAGGGCAAGCTAAGCCCGAGGTTTATAGGTCCTTTTGAGGTGTTGAGGCGAGTGGGGGAGGTTGCTTATGAGCTGGCCTTGCCTCCCAGTTTAGTAGGAGTTCATCCAATTTTTCATGTATCCATGCTCCGGAGGTACCACGCCGACTTCTCTCACGTGGTTGATTTCAGCACTATTTAGTTGGATGAGAGGTTGGGCTAAGAGGAGGATCCAATTGCTATTTTTGATAGACAGGACCACCAGTTGAGGTCCAAGAGAGTTTCTGTCGTAAAGGTCCAGTGGAAGGGCCCACCAGTTGAGGAGGCGACCTGGGAATCCGAGGAGGACATGCGGAGCAGATATCCACACTTATTCATCACTTCAGGTATGATTCTAGACCCGTTCGAAGACAAACGTTTGTTTAAGAGGTGGAGAATGTAACGACCCGATCGCTTTCGCGTTATCGGGCCTCGTTCCCTTAAATGAAACTTCCCATAGCGGCTTATTGTGATTTATGACTTGCGGGGGCGGGTGGTCCGGGATTCAGAAGTGTTTAGAGTGATATAGGAACACTTGGTTCCTTAAGGTTGGCCTTTAAGACCGAGTTTGACTTCGGTCAACATTTTGGGTAAACGACCTCGGAGTCGAGTTTCTTCGATTCCGGTAGCTTCGTATAATGATTTCGGACCTGGGCGTATGTTCGGAATGGGTTTATGATGACACGGGAGCGTTTTGGCACCCGATATTGAAATAAGAAGCTCTTTAAGTTCCTATTGTGGTTTGGGATGTATTTTTGTGTTATCGAGGTCCGAACAGAACTCTAAGACCGAGAATAGTTCCACTAGGTCATTTATGACCTTCCTACAAAATTTGTTGTCATCCCGAGTAGTATAGGTCGGTTCGGCGAGTTGTTAGCGAAGTCAAGAAAACTTAAAGTTCCTAAGTTTGGTTCTAGGGCTTTTGAGGTGTGATTTTGAGTTTTAGCGTTGTTTTGGGTGTTCCGAAGGCTCGAGCGAGTCCGTATTAAGATTTGGGACTTGTTGTATATTTGGACGGGGGCTCGAGTGGGCCCAGGTGCCTCCCGGACACCACCCGAGGCTAAAAACTAGCTGAAATAGCTGATGGTGCACCTATTCTGGCGTGACCGCAGGTGCGGTTGCCCAGTCGCAGGTGCGGGACCGCTCCTGCAGTCCCAGCCTCGCAGGTGCGATCCCCAGCGGGCATGCCATTTCTCGCAGGTGCGGACAAAGTTCCGCAGGAACGGAGCCGCAGGTGCTGTCTCCACTCCACAGGTGCGGGCCCAGGCTTCCTCGTCCATTTCCGCAGGTGCGAGCTCGCAGGTTCTTTCCTCGAGTCGCAGGTGCGGAAATACTGTTTAGACAGTGTGTTTTTATACACGGGATTTAATTCATTTTCCTTATCTTCTTATTCCTTGGGGCGATTTCCACCATTCTAGAGGGGCAAACGACCTAGTTATTGAAGGTAAGTAAATTCTTCTCTAATATTAGCTTCATGCATGGATTACAAGCTAAATTAACTACCTAAATTAGTGAAATATCAAGAATTGGGTAGTAACCTAGGGCTTTCAATAATTTGAGAATTTACTCGTGAATTAGTTATGAAATAATGTATTAATGGTCCTTAGGCTATGGGTGAGTATTCCCTTCGAGAATTTTTGGAATCCGAGCATGTGGGCCCGGGGTTGGATTTTAGAATTTCTTCAAGAATGGTGAATTTGGCTAAGTAATAGGAGAATTCCCTGCTTTGAATATAAATTGATATATTTGTGTAACATTTGGTTAGTTTCGAGTATGTGGATGTCGAGTTCGGGGTTTCGGGCGCATTCTTGACCCGGGGAGTAGGTGCGACGCGAGGTGAGTCTCCTTTATAACCTTGTAAGGGGAAACTCTCCCCCCTAGGTGATTTAAATGCTATATGTGATAATTGTGGGGGCTACGTATGTACAAAGTGACGAGAGTCCGTACATAGCGACTATTACCATTATGTCCTCGTAGTTAGGCCCACATCATGCCTTGTGTTTTACTTGATATGAACTATATGCTTAATATATTAACGTTACATGTTGCTTATTTCCTCGAAGTTATGGAATTTGTGAAAACTTGTAAGAAATTGTTCACTAAAAAGTATTTTCTTTTAAAAGGAATAATGTGTGTGCATGTGACCGCTTCGCAATTCACATTCCACGAGCGGAGTGTGATTTCCCCCACTCTTATGGGAATGGGCCGTACGCCACGGCGAATTGAGAGATGTACTTTTGGTACGGGTCGTTCGATCCTCGTCAATGCATAGAGAGGATTGAGATATGCACTTTTGGTACGGGCCGTTCGATCCTCGGCAGCGGATAAAATGTGAGTACTTTGTGGAGAGGTGCACTTATGGTTCGGGTTGTTCGACCCTCGGCAGTGCACGGACATGAATATCTTTTGACTCCGGGCGGTTGTCCTTACCCTGCACGCGTATGACTTATTTGTTACTAAATTCATGGATATTGATCTGACAGATATTTGGGGAAAAGTGAAGTGGTAATTGTTTTATTCATTCCCAGTATTCTTCTTGGATTTCAGTACTTTACATATATTTGTTGCTTCACTGCCTTTACATGCCTACCGTTTCTATTATATTTCGTCAAATTATATCATTGGACCTTAATGAGTGTCATGTCGACCTCTCGTCACTACCTCTTCGAGGTTAGGCGGGATATTCACTAGGTACATATATATTTATGTACTCATGCTACACTTCTATACTTAATTGTATAGATTCTGAGGCTGGTGCATCTGGTAGTCGGACCGGAGCTTGACTTGATATTAGACAGACCTGACTTCACTGTGAGCTGCTTTTCTCCTGGCGATCTCCGGCAGCACCATGGGGTTTTCTTTTGCTTATTTCCCGTCTATTTCCTTCAAACAGTGGGACTGTATATTATATCTTTTGTATATTCTGTCAGTATGCCCGTAGGACTTGTGACACTAGTTCCTGGAACACACGTGTTTGTTATTTTGGGATTCGGGTTTGTATATATACATATGGTGGCTCACGCCTCTTCATGATTGCTTTTGATTTAAAATTGACCATTTATCCTTGTCGAATCATGTTTTAAGTTTTAAAACTGAGTATATGTTGAAATGTTTAATCTAATAAAAAGGAACCTTTAGTAAATTGAGTGTCGGCTTACCTGACCCCGCTGTTGGGCGCCATCACGACCTACGTTAGGATTTTGGGTCGTGACACATATCATCACATGAATTCAGAGGGATACCAGACATGTTAGCAAACAAATTTACATGGCATATGAACTAAGTAGCAAATCTCTAACGTTAGGATAAATTAACTAATTACATGCTGGTAGTATTCTAAGAATGAAAAGTTCAGAATAGGTATAGTATTAGCAAACAGTGCATGAGACAAGTTAAACATTAAGCTATCTTGTAAGACGATTCATATTATCTAAAATAACTAATATTAAATTAATAGTATTAACTATAGGATTAGACAAAGTCATATAAGCATAAGGGCATAATCATACTCGAAATTTAAACATGCTGGTAGAGCAACACATATTGTGAAAGCATGGAGAATGAAATTACAAGGGATTAGGGCTTACCGGTTAAGCAGTAAAGTAAGTAAATATACCACAACAATTAAGTCCAAAATCACTTGGACTTAGCTTTCAGCCGGCCAAGACCAGAAACAATGATCACATAATCAGAGTAAACGAGCTAAGTTTTTAGTGAGAGTATTAGAGTTCGAGTCTGTCTTAAAAGGGAGAGGGGAAAGGGTTTAAATAATGTTCAATTAGGTGACCAAAAAAGGAAGGAAATCAAACACATATGAATAAGGAAAGAAATTAATCACAAAATAAATAATGTAGGGTTCAGTAAATTAACAGGGCATAACTGCATGTAATCAAGCGAGTAATAGAAATAATGAAAATATCAATTAATAATTAGTTAGGGCAAATGAGGTAAAGAAATAATGGAAACATGGCAGATTGAACAGAATAAGAAAAATATCAGTACCATGCGAGAACGAAAAGAGTAAAAATCTCAGGAAAAGATTTCAAACCCTAATCTTTAGGTAAACCATAAAATCAGCAGAGAAACGATGATAAAATAATCACATACTGCATACAATGAATGTAGACAAGAGATTGTTCAAAGGAAAACCAGATCGACCCGTATTTGGTTCGATTACAGATCTGAAACCCTAATTTGGGTAAGCCACAAAAAATTGATGGAAAATAAAGGTAAAGAATTATATATTTTAATCAAATGAACATACAAGAAGTTATTCAGAAGAAACATAGAATCGAACCAAATATGGTTCGATTAAAGAAAATCTCAAACCCTATTATGGGTAAGTAAAAGGATTTAAGGGAAAGAGGCAGATTCAGGAGTAACAACGTGAATATAGACGAGAATAACATTAAAACAAACTAAAGTTTGAACCAAATTTGGTTCGAATCTAAAGATATGAAAACCCTAAATTTAGGTTAGGTATAAATCAGTGAGAGATACGAAAAATATTCGTACTGACACAGAAAAGCTGATGAACATAGACGGAAACAATAATAGGTTAAAGATTTGAACCAGCCTTGGTTCGATCTCTACATGATCTACTTTTCATTTGAAGCGAGCAAATTAGGTAACACCAAAAATGGGTAGCTGGTTGATGTGTGGCTAGAATTCGTGATTTTAAGCATTATATACCTCGCATTTTATGTGCTTT
>MDKJ01051081.1:0-28186 GCA_005239525.1 Nicotiana knightiana
ATATATATATATATATATATATATATAAAATTAACTGCGCTCACTGGGGGTGTGTGCAGACTCCAGAGGGGCTCCTTCAACCCTCGCACTATCATAAATCAGTAAAACCCGTTTCGGCGTGCAGTTTGATCCCATAAATGTCACTTATAATCAATCCCTCGACCTCACTCAGTAATCAATCTCTCCAGTATCTCTCTCACGGGCTCACAATGTCATGAAACTAGCCCAAAAATGATGATATGATGTATCAATAAATAACAACAGAGATGGCGATATGATATGCATATGAATGCGCATGACTGAGTATGTGATGTAATGAAAGCAGATAACTAAACAGCAGAAATGACCTCAGTGGGTCCCAACAGGATAAGCATGTAGCCAAGATATGGTTTCTAACACGGGTCACAACTCAATAGATCAAGTACATAGAAATTTCTTGGTTACAGATAAGATCAGGTAACTACACAATATTACAGGAATAACAAAGTCACAATTCACACGGTGCACGCCCACACGCCCATCACCTAGCATGTGTGTCACCTCAACACCAATCACATATCACATAATTTGGGGTTTCATACCCTCAACACTAAGTTTTGAAGTGTTACTTACCTCGAAGAAGCCAAATTCTCATACCGAGCAAGCCAAGCGATGCTCCAAAAATACCATCTCGCGCGTACCGACTTCCAAACGGATCAAAACTAGCCAAAAGAAACTCAAATACATCAAATAATGCCAAAGAAAAAAAACCCAATCGATAAAGGTCGAATCTTTAATCAAAATCCCAAAATCGGCCAAAAAGTCCAACCCGGACCCGCACCTCGGAACCCGACAAAACTCACAAAATCCGGCAATGCATTCAATTAGGAGTTCAACTATACTAGTTTCACTCAAATCCAACTCCAAATCGATGTTCAAACTCAAAAATTTGCTTTATGAAACTTTAGGCTAAAACCCCCAATTTCCTCGTTAAAATTCATCAACCAATTGTCAAAAATGAAGATTGATTCATGAAATAAAATCAAAACCAAGTGTAGAGAAATTATCTCGATCCTTGTGATGAAAATTACTCCAAAAATTGCCTCAATCCGAGTCCCACATCTCAAAATATGAAGAAAGAACCAAAACCTCGATTTTATAGCTTCTGCCTAGCATTTTTGCATATGTGGCTAAAATTTCGCATTTGCGACCACCACTTCTGCGGTAAATGTTTTGCTTTTGCGAAGAGCCCCTGACTGCAACCATTGCTTCTGCAATCTTTAACCCGCTCCTTTGATCGCGCTTTTGCGCACTTGAACTGCATATGCGGTTGCGCAGGTGCGCCCAAGCACCCCCACATGTGATCCTCACGCCCAGATCCCCTTCACGCTTCTGCGATGACACTGCCGCTTTTGCGGCTATGCACCTGCTCCCAATACTCTGCAGGTGTGGTCACACCAGAACCAACAGCCTCAATAATTTAACATGAAATGAAAATGATCTGAACCTCGTCCGAAACTCACCCGAGTCACTCGGGACCCCATCAAAATATACCAACAAGTCCCATAACACAACAGGGACCTACTTGCAACCTCAAATCACGCATAACAACAATAACAACATCGAAACGACGAATCGCACCTCAAATCAAACTCTATGAACTTTGAACTTTCAATTCCCCAAACTCGCGCTGAAACATATCGAATCAACCCGGAATGATCCCAAACTTTAAAAAAAAGTCCTGAATGACATAACGAAGCTATTCAAATTCCTGGAATCTTTGTCTGAATCCGATATTTTCAAAGTCTTGTTCAAACTTATGAACTTTCCAAACCTTCAAATTTCTAATTTTTGCCAATTTGTGTTGAAACCTTCTAGAAACACCCAAATGCAAATTCGAGCATACATCCGAGTCGAAAATCACCATTTGGACCTATTGGAACCATCAAAACTCTGTTTCGGGGTCATATTCACAAACAATCAAACTTGGTGAACTCTTCCAAGTTAAAGATTTAACAATAAAATTCATTCTTCCAAATCCATTTCGAATAACCTGAAAACAAAAACCGACGATTCACATAAGTAATAATACATCATACGGAGCTAATCATGCCCGTAAATTACCAAGCAAAGTGCAAATGCTCTAAACGACCGATCGGGTTGTTACATCCCCCCCCCCCCCCCCCCCCCACTTAAACATACGTTCGTCCTCGAAGGTGCCAAGAGTTGTTCCCAAAGCCATCAAAACGCTGTGTAACTTACCACGCACATACTCGGGGTTGATCTCGCGTCACCCTATTCCATATTGTCCTGACAACACAACATAATGAAGATTATTAATTCAATCTTGGCCCATAGACCTAGAATCCAATTTTTCCAACATCCGGAAGTTGGGCGAAGCTACATTAGGGTAAGGGTGGTCAATTGACCACCCTTCGTCGGAAAATAATACTGGGTATATAGGTAAAATATTAGGTTTTAGAGGTATGTAACATATATTGAACACCCTTTGTCATGAATTTTTTTTATTTCTTTTAAATTTGAATACCCTAAGAAAAATTCCTGGCTTCGCCACTGATCCGGAATTTCCTATAAGACCCAAATCTCGCATTTATACACTATATGAGTCTGAACAGGCTACATCGAGCCATAACTGCAACCCAAGTTACAATCACATGATATGCCACATAACTCACATACTCATAGCAAAAATCCTAATCACTGTAGCTGCTCAAAACAACCCAATACTGGTAATAAACCTCATAACAAACTAAAACCTCATTCTAAAACCTTTGTACGCTGAAGACGATGAAAGAACACGCAGAAACTCATAGCCATTCATCAGATCAACAAGTCATGGAGCTCCCTCTCCCTCGACAAGAACTATAGCAAATTTCTAAGCCGACTTACGATATTATCGTTCCAAATATACCGCAATCAAATCCGATAGCACACATCCTAGATCCAATGACCTCATCTCATCAGACACAGCCACTCTACTGACTTACCACACCAACACAACCTAAAGCCACTACTCATGCAATCCGTGCACCAATAAGAAATAATCCAAATGTACTCCATCATCGAAAATGACTCACACGAGAAAAAACATCCTGCAAGTTCAACAAGTACCACCACAATCGCAATGCTACGAACCCATCTTACATAGACGAATCTGAAACATTGAATCATATCTCAACATAACTTTGTTGCAATGTGTGACCCCACCCAAACACTGGTCCATATGAAATATCTCGAGCCACCATGCCTAAAATCAACAGTGACGCACAATTTGACATCAAATACCCAACTGCATGACCATAATCACATAGAAGCAAACGACACAATGCCACACAAACCCGAAAGAACATAACCAATGCGCAATCAATCATGCATCACCAAAATGTCCATCTCGCTCAAATTCCTCTATGAAGCATGAATAGAACCGCACTATGTGTTCATATAAATAACGAATCACAACTTCTCGTAGCATAGAAGGGTAACCCATAGAACATATCAGAACACGAATAAGCTCAGCTCTAACCGAATGGCACATCCCTCAACAACAACAGTACGGAGTCAACCAATCCGACCCGGTGTAGAACACACATCCTTATTGGGACTACCAATGGACCCTAAATCAACTCGGGCCACCAACAAATAGATAAATAACCCTCTGAAGGTCCACAATGACCTAACCATAACACATATTGTCCTCTGACTAGCTTTGGCCACATTTTCACAGTCCACAACCACGAAATAATCTGCTCCTGCGAACTCCAGTTTCTAATCCATAGAACACACAAATCACCATATCGAATACTTCTATAATTCTTCCATGCCACATATCAAAATCTGCATATCACAGTCTATCAACCATGCGAGCACCACAATACCAATGAAGCATCTGTAAGTCAAAACACAATGCGCCTTCTGCAATGCACACCCTTCTCAGGCAATACCAAGTAGTAATAGAATTCACCTAGACATATAAAACCATGTTGTCTAAGAAGTAGTGACCTTGCACATGCAAATCTCAATCCCACACAACACGCTGAATCTATCATGTCATCACAAGATAAGCACAAGAATATCATAACCAACTCAGAGTCACAAGCAAACTACATTCTCAATTAGCCAGGAACCTTCCATTTGATCTCATCCAGGAGAAAATCATAATACGCAACATGTTCCTCACACCTGTAAGAAATATACACCTCGAACCGTGGTAAAACTCATCGAGAACTCTCCGAAACCCATCTTCACATAATCAGGCCATCAAAACTGAATCTCTCTAACTCAACAAAGTCACGCAAGTCACCAAGCCCAATATTATTGCCACAAAATAACTGTAGAGACTCACCACATCATAAGTACCCAAAGAACTGATCATATCCATTATCATGCTGATCCAACCTACTACCAAGCTGTCATATTTATCCGAGTTCCTTTCGAATTACCCTCAAGTTGACACTTTTCCTTGTCCATGATCCATAACCAAAACTCAACCCACGAGATCCTAGCATAAAACCACAACGCCCTAAGACTCATAAGCCGCTGAATTCTCTCTTAAGCACCCAAAAAGTACCACAACTGAGATGCCCACTCTGAAGAGACCTTCCGTGAACCTAAAGTCGATTTCTTCCCCTTCCTGATACTGAAATGTAGAATCTTAATGATATTGAAATACCGCGAGTCTTGACACCATCCAACGAGATCTCAGTTTCTAGCCATATACCAATCCAAAATTCTCAATTGCTACATATAAATCTTGAATCCGTTAGAACCATTCTCGAGATTCATCCAGTCTACTCAAATCTCATTTGCACCGCCCCAAACGGGCCTAACGACTTGTGCCCCATTAGCACGACGACACCAAAGAAGTAACCCCACATTAACGTAAACAAGCAAATTCCTACTCCATGCACACTACATCCTTCACGAATAACCACTCAATCATTCCATGTTTACTATATAACCATAGAGTGTAATACAACCCGTATCCAGAAATTTCCTTACTCGAGTCATCCTCAATCTTAACCTCCACAAGTCGTAACTGATTCACCAGTATACCTCAAGTCGAAACTAATACAACACATAACTGTGTAATCAACTCGTCGATAGCAGGCTTCCCCACTTGGCTCAAAGTCATGGAATAAATATGTGATAACTTACAATAACCATACCCCATAACTGCCATAATACCGCGGTGAGATCCAACTAAATCCTTCATACGCTCATGTAACACCAACCATCTAATAACTCAAATCATCTGCAAATCTTGTATTCATCCTCGTGACGGTCAGGTCAACTATTACAACCGATCCAAACTCAAATCCCACAAATATAACAAATTGGTAGAAAAGAAAGCCTCCACACAATATCATAAAAATCACATATCTGTAGATTACCTCACAGGTTATAACCCACCTGCTTAGCCTCAAATGACATCTCTTTATACCATTTCACAACCACAACTTCTACACAATCACTTAATCTTCCTGAGTCTGAACTCACCAACAAGGCATGAGAACCTAATTTGTTCCACAATTAAACAACATGAAAGACCCTCCAATGCACTCATAACTCGGGATTATACGTCACATCAAGACAGAAATCAAGCAGCCAATATTCCTTTTTACATCTCGAGCAAACTCTTCTTGTCACATTCAATCCATCCCGCAGTCACATCATACTCATCATATATCCATCCAATCACTCATCGAGCCACGAATTTCACTCTAAGGGACACTACCAGGTGTATAAGTCCAAAAACACGTGCTCACATAACCGAAATACCTGTGCTCAAGCTACAATCAGAACCCGACCTCAAGTCCTCCAGTATGGCCCATCATTAGCACACCGAAATCACATCTCGCACTTCATCCATGGAATCACAAGTCGTTGATGCACATCTGATACCAAGCGCTCACATGCGCATACGAATGCGTGGAAGGAATTCAAAGAGTTATGCTTCAAGATAAATCAATACTGCACGATAAGAAAAGAAATATGGGTTATCCTAAATGCCCTATAGCCTCTTGAAGATAGGTATGGATGTCATCATACCGATCCGAAAGAATATACTAGACACTTGATCATGACTTGTAGAATCTATGAACCTAGAGCTCTAATTCCAATAATATTTAATAAGACAATTAAGTAAAAGAAATTATCTAAATCTTATACATTTCTCAAGGACTGATAGTACAAATCATGAGCATCTAAGATTTAGAATTTACAAAAGCTGAAATGAAATGAAGATAATCATTTGTTGGAAATATACATGAACAAATCTATATATTTTAAGGCTACCATGAACAAGAGGCAGCTACCACCGGAACGCAGGTACGTCTTCAATTTCAGCTCCTGTCGATTACAACAATATCAACAACCAAGATCTGCAAGCAAGGTGCAAAAGTGTAGTATGAGTACATTTGACCCCATGTACTCAATAAGTAACAAGCCTAACCTTAGGTTGAAAGTAGTGACGAGCTGGAACAAAGGTTGGGTCTGACACCAACATCCAACAACAGTTCATAACAATATAGTGCAAGTAATAAAAGAAGTATCTCAGAAATAAAATGCTCAACTCGTTCACCGTTCCAGAAAATAGGCATGCTTTTCAAGTATCTTAGTGAAAACCCAAATCTTTTACCGAAATTGCCAAAAAAATGAGTAAGCTTGAAAACTGTGATTTCCCAAAAATCCGTTTAACAATAAATAAGATGTTTCATTTTCAAATAGCATGAGGAAAGTAAATCTCTATGACTACATGTCAAGGTACATGTAAAATCATAAATGTCACCAAAACCGAGTAGAAGAAGGAAATGCATCTTTATGTATGTATCTCAAGTATGCATGTCAAATGTAATGCATCTCAATGATGAACTCATGTAATCATACTCTCAGAGTACTCAATCTCACTGTCTTGCGTTCTCTCTCACCATGCTCAATACCCAGCATACTCAATCACCCAGCACTGTACAATACCTGTTGCGACATGCAGCCCAATCCACATATATATAGTCATAAGGCTCGTTCTGGCATGCAAACCTATCCACATATATATATCCATAAGTATCGTTGCAACGTGCAACCCGATCCACATATATATAGCCATAAGGCTCGTTGCGACATGCAACCCGATCCACATTATATAACCATAAGGCTCGTTGCGACGTGCAACCTGATACACATATATATAGCCATGAGGCTCGTTGTGGCGTGCAACCTGATCCACATATATATACACATATGGCTTGTTGCGGCGTGCAACCCGATCCACATATATATAGCCATAAGGCTCGTTGCAGCGTGCAACTTGATCCATATATATATATATATATATATATATATATATATATATATATACAGAAAGGATCGTTGCAACGTGCAACCCGATCCACATATATATAGCCATAGGGCTCGTTGCGGCGTGCAGCCTGATCCACATATATATCCATAAGGCTCGTTGCGACGTGCAACCTGATCCATATATATATAGCCATAAATGATCGTTGTGGCGTGCAACCCGATCCATATATATATATAGCCATAGGGCTCGTTGCAGCGTGCAACCCGATCCACATATATATAGTCATAAGGCTCGTTACAGCGTGCAACCCGATCCACATATATATAGCCATAAGGCTCGTTGCGGCGTGCAACCCGATCCATATATATATAGCCATAAGGATCATTGCGACGTGCAACTCAATCCACATATATATAGCCATAAGCCTCGTTGCGACGTGCAACCTGATCCACATATATATAGCCACAAGGCTCGTTGCGGCGTGCAACCTGATCCACACACACACACATGTCGCGCCCCCCTTTTTACTCGCAAGGGTCAGGTGCGGAGAGATCGGGTTCATGACATTCTGGACAACTCCTTAAAGGAAGAGGTTTAAGGAAGAGTCGCCACCGAACGATTTTGTGGTGCGTTAGGGAACCTAGAGTAGATAACTCATGAACTAGTTTGGATTACCAGAGATTGGGTAAGGGCTTGATATTATCCTAAGGGGAAGGTGTTAGTCACCCCTCAAGATCCACAACTGTGGGTCCCAGCCAAGAAGTTTTGTGAATTTGGACAGTAAGCAAAGAGCAAGTAATGTTCATATAAGAGGGGATTTCAAACAAGTACGAAAATCTTTAAAGGTTTTGGGAAGAAATTAGAGTAAAACATTTGAAAAAGAATTGTCCTAGGTTTAAACTAATACGGATCATATCAATGCAATACCCGATAATCACTCCTCGAAGAAGGGCTACACGTCGTATTAGCGCACCGGTCATCATATCTGTATTCTACCCTTCCCACCCCGTAGAGGTTATTTAAAGAACCGCGTGTTGGTCACGAAAGCTTATTGCGTGCTATTACCTGTCCCATTCTATAAGACCCGGAGGGTGTTTAGGATTACTAAATCCTACAAGGTGAGTACTAGGTTGAACCCCTAGATTTAAAGGATAAAATTCTAAGTGACAAGTAGAAAACAGTTAGGACTCACACATGTGGGATACATACAACAAACATATGGCTCAAGTACCCCTCCGCAAGTAAGGCATGTAAATAGCACGTCTCAAACACAAAGAAGGTCTCAGATTTAGAATCTAAGCAAGAATTCTAGGTGTGAAGACAGTAGCAAACAACAGGGTTTGTATGAGTTTCAGAAAAAGAATTCATGACTGATTTTAAAACCATTGGTTAATAGACAATGAACAAAAATAGTTTTGATTTTGACAAACATTTATGCCTAAGGTTTGCCTAGGTGTCTAAACATATGTTGATTACTATTTTAAGACATAGGCGGAGTGCAAGTCCTTAAACAGACATGTGATGAGAAAAATGCAGATCCTATAGGCATGATATCTAAGAATGCAAGGAAAATATCAGTTTGGGTTTAAAAGTGCAGGAAAACGTTTTCAACCACTTGGAACATATTTTAGGCGAGGTTATTATCTATGTGGATGATAGAGTGGTCCTGATTTCACTTAATTATTGAACCTAATACATGTTGTTGTAGGTATTCAACAGAGTACTTAATACGAAACCTTAAATAAAAACATGCTGAAAATAGATCCCTAAGGTGATATGGCCTCTAATGATAATTCGATTGTAATCCTAAGCAGGATATCTAGATGAATACGCATGCAGAAACAGTATTTTAAGACAGTTATTATTCGAACAAGAACAAGATTTCTGAATGAAGCAACAGTAATTGTAACAGGTATTAGCATGATTTTTCTACGTGAGCATGCATGTGATGAGATTCAAACACAAATATACCTAAGACATAATCTCTATTGCATGGTAGATATGTCCTAAACAGGGTTTCTACTGCGCACAGAGATAAAATAAATTCTAAGACATGATTTCTACCAAAAATTACACTAGGCATGCATAGCTCCACCCTTTCACTATCCAGCGCCAAATATTCGTTAACAGATTATTACAGGACAAGAATAATGAATTACACAACTGAATAAAGGAAAATCAAAAAGCTATACTATAGAGAGACTGATAGTAAGCCCAAGTACAAGATCCAACATTCCATATGTCAAGACCTCTTGTAACCCAGGTGTATCAAAGTTCCTAAGGACCTTAGGGGATCCCACGCAGTGCTCACACCTAAGTTCCCTAGCCAGGAATGAGTAGGTGCAGTGTAGAAGGCCAGCCTTGTGTGTTAGAGTTCAATGGGTACTCAGAGGTCCCCAAGGCCGTGCTCACACGAAGGGGGCAGAACCTAGAATCTAAGAGTATTGGGAAGTGCTTGGAGTTTTAAAAGAGAATTGGAGTTTGAAAAGAGTCTGAAGTAACAGTTTTGAAATATAACTTCAGAGGACAGTGTAAGAGTTTATGAAAACCAGTTTGCAAAAGGAAAGAAGCAGGCCAACCACAACTCAGAAAAAATGCAGAGTGTAAGAGACAAACACAAACAAGGATAGGGAGCTGGGACAAATAATTCACATGGTAGCAGCAGAATAGAGTTATAGGTTTTCAAACAATTATCACATAGTTATCATAAACATCACATATCAAGCAGAGTCACGTATTAGGTATAGAGTCAGAATCATACAACATTTAGGTATCATGTGGGTGGGACACAAGTCTGCAGTATTGGAAGCTAAGTAGAGGAAGAGAACATATAAGAACAACAGTCATTCGAGACAGGAAAAAGGATAATCAAATAGATAAAACAGGCATGCTGACTCCATAGGAGTCGAACAGGGTTATAGTAAATCATACAAGGTAAAGCATGAGACATCTTATACTAAAAGGGAAGGGAGAAATCATAGAAGCATGCTAGTTACATGGTAGGCAATAGAACCATAAAATAAAGCACAAAAGGAACAACAAGTATATTAACATGAATTTAAACATATTGTGTTGGGACCCTGTAAACTTAAATTAGGAACATACTAGTCAAGGGTATAGAACATCAAAGTGCAAAGAGATAGAGCAGCAAATAACAATATACAGGACAAAAAGATCAGGAGTAGAACAATTGTATGCAGAATGAGAGAGCAACAGTAGGACAGTAGTATGCAGGAGCACAAGAACAATAGAGATTACTCAGTCTTGGCTTTCAGCCGACTGAGTAGTCAGAAATAGATGCAGAGAGCAAGAAGTGTATGAAAGCACAGAAAATTTCAGAGAAATGTATGTGTATGTCAGTGATCTCAATAGCAGTGTGTGTGAGAATTTGAGTGTGTTTGTGAAGAGGGAAGGCAGGTCTTTATATAGTTTTTGGAAACGAGTAGTGCATAGGCAAATTATGGACATAACAATTAATCAACACCAATTAAGACGAACTGGACTCCTTTAATTAAGGAGTCTAGTTCAAACAGTATAGATAAGGTAAAATAAGGAAAAGAAATCAGTCCAATATGACTGATTCTGTCAAATTGGGACAAGGAAATCACATAGTGCATAAAAAGAGCCAAGTACATAGTATATAATTAAGGAAAGTTGAAGTAACAGTATATTTATAAAGTAAAGTAGAGTATTAGTTTTGAAAAAATTGATTGAAAGTATCTCGGATGTAATCACAATTACAGGGAATCAAGTATAATTAAGGAAAGTATCATATAAGCAAGGAAACAATTTCGAAATTAGTACAGCGTATACAAAGTCACAGGTTCGAGGAAAATATCACATCTAAGCAAAGAGATACACATAGTCAATGGTGATTATCAGGAAACAGTCATGAACCAGTATCAATTTGATAATTAATAGCACACGAATAGGGAACCCTAAGCAAGGAATCACATAACACTAGGACTAAGTCCCTAGCAACAAGAATGAGAGAATACATGAATGGCTTCATAGGAGAACAAGCACACATAATCGAATGGGCTAAAAGAATTAGGGATTTTAGCATAATAAGTCAAGTAAGAAAGAAACATAAGAGAATAGCTCAAAAAATACAGTGGAAATCACTAAAGCTAGAAGTAAAAACCGTTCTTTGAAAGGGGTTAAGAAACCCTAATTTCGAAATTAAAAGAAATCGTTTAAAGATGGGATTTTTCATAGAAAATCTTCATAACACTGGGGATCTAGAGTAGATCTTAAAAGAAATTAAAATACAAAGGGTTAGGGTTTCGTGGAACCCAGAGAAAGGAAGAACCTTAGAGATGGCACCAGTTTAGGCTAGAACCGGCTGTAGATCACTACTCGGACGGCCCGGAAGGCCGGAAAGGTGGCATGGGACCATGGGAGGCAAGAGAGCCGCTCCGAGCTCTCCTGAGGACCCCCAGGGTTTCACTGGACCGGCGATGGGTAAGTAAACGACCATGAGCTGATGAATAACCAAGGTTTCCGGTGAGAAACCAACCGGAGAAGACAGATAGGTTTCATCGGAGAGGGAGAAGTCGAAGAGATTTATAGAAAGGAACAGAGGATACAGATAGAGAATTGTCGTGAAGGAATGAGACGGGAGGGGGGGTAGGTGAGAGATATTTTAGGAAAATTGATTTTGGGTCGTTGATCTATTTTGATCAACGGCTCAGATAGATTGAGAGGTTGGGTCGGGTTAGTTTAGGGATTGGGTTGGGTATTTTATTAGGGTTTTGGGATTCAATTTAGGCTAGTTTTTAAATAAAAGGTGGCTAGATATTAAATACCCATAAAAATAGGATAATTAATTAATTAAAAAAAACTAATAATTGCGTAAAATGGAATTAAGACCAAATAAATGAAATTGAGATGATTAACTAGTATAAAAATATAAAAATGATCAGTTATATATTTTAAAACGATATAAGTGTGCACTTGTGCTATTATTGCAAAATTATTAAATTTAGCTAAATAATGCCAATATTGGCTAATTTGGGAAATAATCAAATTCTAATGGGATAAAAAAGGATTAAAAGCAAGATGTTGAGTTGGAAAACATTTTGAAATTATTTATTAACATAGTTTATGGATAATTATTGAATAATAATATCAGATAAATGGGAAAAAATTTGGTATAAATATGAAAATATTCATGGAAAATGCCAATCATTATAAAAGTGATTTTGAAGGTATATATGCAAATTTGAAAATAATTTTGAGGAAAAATTGGGTATCAACAACTGCCTATCTTTACCCGGAAAGGATGAAAGAGTTGTCGGGTAAAGATAGGATGGCCAATTTTGACCAAGATGAAACTGTGGGATAGAATTAGGCCGCACTCTGGCTTCTAAGCTGCCTACATATCCCTAGTTTTACAGAAATCAGGCCGTATGTAGCTCCGGAATCATCAGCGAAATATACCGGCTATGTTTCACAAGACCGGAAGTAAGGTGCGAGGTTAGGAAAAGTAGGAAGGTCTTACAGGTTGTATCAGAGAACTGGAGCGGTCCGCTCCTACCTGGTTTGCTGTTCTGGCGGGATTACCTGCAAATAAATAACAAGCATATATCATGCATAATATAAACATGATGCAAGTTCCCATTGGACTATGAATGTTGTCTTTGGACAATTGAGGATGATTGTCCTTAGACCATGATGTCCTGGGCCATGAATCACTTGGCGCGGGATTCGAAGGCCATGAAATGATGTTCTCGGGCCATGAGGATGGTGCCTTTGAATAATGATATGCAAGTTGAATAAAAGATATCCTCAGGCCATGAAATGATGTTCTTGGGCCATGAAGATGGTGCCTCCGAACGATGACGCATTTAGACAAGTTGGCGATATTCCAGCCCATGAAGAATGCAAGGGTATCATGCTAACAAGACAAAGTTTAGTCTTGCGATTTGCAAAAAAAAAGAGGGGCAGAGCTTAGCCCGAGAGAATCATAAATAATTAACGTCATGAAAGGTGGTTTCTTTGAAGAGGTAGATAGGAGTTTTATGCAATTAAGTAAAATGCATGGGAGGTAGCATAGAACCTCGGAAGGCAGAATAGTAGCCTTATACAATGCAATGAAGTACAATGCAAAGGAGGTAGCGTAGAACCTTGGAAGGCAGAATGGTAGCCTTATGCAATGAAATGAAGTAAAATCCAATGGAGGTAGCGTAGAATCTCGGAAGGCAAAATGGTAGCCTTATGCAGTGCAGGAAATAAAATGCAAGGGAGGTAGCGTAGAACCTCAGAAGGCAGAATGGTAGCCTTATGCAATGCAGGAAATAAAATGCAGGGGAGGTAGCGTAGAACCTCGAAAGGCCGAATGGCATCCTTATGCAGTTCAGGAAATAAACGATAGTAAGATTTCTTAGCTGATTGCTAAACTGCGGTGATACGATTGTGGTGAATAAGCGTTGTTTGTGATGATAGTAGGCATCGGCATGTGCGATGAGTTTGAGAGCGTGTCCTCAAGAAATATGCATCTTGCAAAGATAGTAATGTGTTCTAGGCTTTCACCGTCTTTGTGCCTACATCCAAAGAAAAATTGTGAGTTCTGTAAAGGGGAAAGTTAGTTCACATTCCCACTGGCTCGGCTCGGCCTGTCTGCTTGACAACGCGGACTTTGTTGTTCATATCACAGGGGTAGCGTTGCTAAACAAGCTGTCATTTTGAGAAAGCAAATATGCATGGTTTTATAAAAACATAACATATAATTTAAAGCAATAATTTTTGGATGAACCGACGACCACGACGCGGTTCAAGGCATTGAAACCTCTCTTGCTATGGAATTTTGAGGGTCCTCCTCAAAATTTTGCCCCATCTTGGTGGGTGAATGCTTCTGACTGTTGCTTGTGCGGTGCTCGGCTGCGTTTGCTTCGGAATTTTGAAATCCCTCCTCAAAATTCCGCCCCAGTTTTCATTCGTGGGGAAATGAAATTTTATTAAAATGTGACCGAACCCATAGGGCTGCCTACGTATCCCCTCTTAAACGGGAATCAGGTTAGGTGTAGTTCAATTTACAATATTTGATAAAAGCATGAAAGTTACACATAGTAGCGCTTGACTGCATCTGATTTGATTGGCTTTGGCTAGATTTCTCCATCCATTTCTGCAAGTATGAGCTCCTCCTGTCAACACTCGGTGAACCATGTACAGGCCTTTCCAATTGGGAGAGAATTTCCCTTTTGCTTCGTCTTGGTGAGGAAATATCTTCTTTAATACCAGCTGCCCCGGTGTGAATCGTCTCGGTTTGACTTTCTTGTTGAAGGCTCTGGTCATTCTGTTCTATTATAGCTGACCATGACAAACTGTGTTCATTCTTTTTCCGTCTATGAGGGCCAATTGCTCATAATGGCTTCGTACCCACTCTGCATCGCTGAGATCAGCTTCTTGTATGATTCTCAGGGACGGAATTTTGACCTCGACAGGAATAACGGCTTCTGTACCACCATAAACCAACATGTAAGGAGTTTCCCCAGTTGATATGCGGACTGTGGTGCGACATCCCAGTAAGGCGAATGACAGCTTCTCATGCCATTGCTTGTGCTTCTCTATAATCTTTCTCAATATCTTCTTGATATTCTTGTTGGCAGCCTCAACGGCTCCATTCATCTGAGGTCTTTATGCTGTGGAATTCTTGTGTTTGACCTTGAAGGTTTCACACATGGCTCTCATCAAGTCACTGTTGAGGTTGGAACCATTGTCGGTAATGATTGACTCTGGAACTCCAAATCGACAAATTATGCGGTCGCGGACAAATTCGGCCATGACTTTCTTAGTAACTGCTTTGTAAGAGGCTGTTTCGACCCATTTGGTAAAGTAATCAATGGCAACCAGAATAAACATGTGTTCGTTGGAGGCGGCAGGCTCGATTGGTCCGATAACATCCATGCCCCAAGCGGCGAACGGCCATGGTGAACTTGTTGCATTAAGCTCACTCGGAGGTACCTTTATCATATCCCCATGTATCTGACAATGATGGAACTTCCGGACATACTGGACGCAATCCGTTTCCATGGTCATCCAGAAATAACCGACCTGAAGTATCTTCTTTGCTAGAACAAACCCGTTCATATGAGGACCGCATGTACCAACATGTATCTCTTCCAATAGTTTTTTTGCTTTTTTTTTCTTCGACACACCTTAGTAAACCCAAATCAGGAGTCCTCCTATACAGGATTCCTCCGCTGTGAAAGACATTGTTTGACAACCTTCGAAGCGTGCGTTTCCGAGTAGCGTTTGCAAGTTCTGGATATTCTCCCTTTGCCAAGTATTCCTTGATATCATGAAACCAAGGCTTTCCATCTGCTTCTTCTTCAACATGGGCGCAGTAGGCCGGCTAATTGTGGATTCTCGCTAGGATGGGATTGATGAAATGACAAGGTAGCCAATGCATCGGCGAACTCATTCCGGATTCTGGGGACGTGCCGGAACTCTATCTTTGTAAACCTCTTTCTCAACTCCTGTACACGATGTAGATGTGGCAGTATCTTGGAATTCCTGGTCGCCCATTCTCCTTGTACTTGGTGTATCAATAGGTGTGAATCACCAATCACTAATAACTCCTGAACGTTCATGTCGATGGCCAAGTTGATCCCCAAGATGAAAGCCTCATATTCATCCATGTTGTTGGTGCAAGGGAACCTGAGTTTGGCAGATACTGGATAGTGCTAACCGGTTTCTGATATTAAGACTGCCCCAATACCTACGCCTTTGAAGTTTGCGGCCCCATCAAAAAACATCCTTCAACCATCGTAGGATTTTGCAATGTCCTCTCCTACGAATGACACTTCTTCATCGGGAAAATACGTTTTTAATGATTCGTATTTCCCATCCACAGGATTTTCAGCGAGATGATCTGCTAATGCTTGTCCCTTGACCGCCTTCTGAGTCACATAAATAATGTCGACACTTAACAAGATTTGCGATTTGGCTAGTTTGTCAGTGGGCATGGGCTTCTGAAAGATGTATTTCAACGGATCCATCCTTGATATGAGGTACGTCGTATATGCACAGAAATAGTGCCTCAACTTTTGTGCGACCCAAGCCAGAGCACAACAAGTGCGTTCCAATAAAGAGTACCGGGCTTCATATGGAGTGAATTTCTTGCTAAGATAATAAATGGCCTGCTCTTTCCTTCCTTTTTCGTCATGTTGCCCAAGAACGCAACTAAAATCTCCATCTAACACAGTAAGGTAAAGTAACAGAGGTCTACCTGGCTCAGACCTTTGATGGATCCAGTTCTATTCCTCGGCGACTGATAATGAATCGTAGTAACTTGCCAGCAGGAACCCCGAATGCACACTTTGTAGGGTTAAGTTTCAAATTGTACTTCCTTAACCTGTTGAATAACTTTCTCAGATCTTCCATATGGTCAGTGGCTTTCCTTGATTTGATGATGACGTCGTCCACATATACATCAGTCTCCTTGTGAATCATATTGTGGAATATAGTAGTCATGGACCTCATGTAGGTGGCCCCTGCATTCTTCAGACCGAATGGCATCATCTTGTAACAATACACTCCCCCATGGCGTAACGAATGCCATTTTCTCAGCATCTTCCTCGTCCATCCAAATCTGATGGTAGCCAGCGAAACAATCTACAACAGACTGCAGCTCATGCTTGGCACAGTTGTCAATCAGGATGTGTATGTTTGGCAAAGGGAAGTCATCCTTCGGATTGGCCCGGTTGAGATCCCGGTAGTCAACACAGACTCTAACCTTCCCATCTTTCTTTGGCACAGGCACGATGTTGGCTAACCATGTCGGGTATTCAACCACCCGGCGAACCCTGGCGTTGATCTACTTGGTGACCTCTTCTTTGATTTTCAAGCTCATGTCTGGTTTGAACTTCCTGAGCTTTTACTTCATCGGTGGGCATGTCGGATCGGTTGGCAACTTGTAGGCCACAATAATGTACTGAGGCTAGTCATGTCATCAGACGACCATGCGAATATGTCCTAATATTCTCTTAAAAACTTTGCATATTCCTCCTTTTCTAATGGCGACAGATGAACGTTGATGCGTGTTTCTTTGACGTTCTTTGCGTTTCCCAGGTTGACAACCTCAGTCTCGTCCAAATTAGACTTAAGCCTATTCAAAGTTCTCGATCTCTTTCATAATATCCTCAGGTATATCATCCTCGTCTGAATCGGAATTTGTTTGTTGCGTTGCCTCGTTGCATGTCACAGTCGTCGGTTCATCAAGATAAGTAGTAGTAATGCTGTGTAAATAAAGTAATGGGGAGGAAAACAGTAGCAAGTAAATATACGATGAGAAACTGCAAATGCTTTGATAAATTGAATAATCATTTGAACATAGGAGCTCTTTCTTGCAGAAATTAACAATGCGAAAAGGAAGAATTTTTTTTTAAATAAATGGTTACCCTAGCCCGAAAGAGGTACCGTGCTTCTTGAGTGTTGTTGGCTTCGTATTCCTTGGATATTTTTACCGAGCTCTTTGCCTGGATCGTATCCTTTCCAGTTCAAGATGCTCTTGATCGTACTGTCCCACCATTTATCCTTATCAATGGCATTGACTCGTTCAATGTTGTGGTATATTTCTCCACCTAGATTCCTTCTCCCCCCAGTGACCAAAAAAGGCTGGCGACCGTAGATATGGTTGCTACCGGATCCATGAATTACTACCTCTTGATGATTCCATTCAAACTTCAACGCTTGATGTAGGGTTGATTCCATGGCCCCAGCGGCGTGTATCCAAGGTCTCCCTAACATCATGTTGTAGGATGCGGGCACGTCTATCACCTGGAAGTCTACGTCGAACCAGGTTGGTCCCATTTGTAAGTACAAGGTGATTTCTCCCATAGTGGACCTCTGCGAACAATCGAAGGCCTTTACATTAATCTCTCCTTCTTTTATATCATGCAGACTTTTGCCCAATTTCTCGAGTGTGATCAGCGAACAAATGTTGAGGCTGGAACCCCTATCAATGAAGATCCTTGTAATGAAGTGGTCCTCACATTGCACAATATGCAGTTCTCTATTATGCCCTAACCCCTTGGGCGACAATTCGTCTTCATGGAAAGTAATCTTGTGATTTTCCAGAACTTGGCCCACCATGTTTGCTATCTCTCCGATAGTGATATTGTCTGGTACGTATGCCTCACTCAGCACTCTCAGCAGCGCTCTTCTGTGCGTCTCAGAATTTTGTAATAGAGAAAGGATAGATATCTGGGCTGGTGTCTTGTTCAACTAGTCAAGGATTGAGTACTCTTTGGCTTGGATATTTCTCCAATAATTGTCTGAGCCTGTCTCAATGGTGGGAGGACGGTTGGCGGCCTGCTTGCTAGATTCAGCCAAATGTTCAGGGGTATAAACTCTCTTAGTTCTGGTCATACCCTGTGCAGGGCTTCCTCAGACCTGCTCTTACCCTTTCTCCTTGCTTCAGTTGTGTAGTCTCATGGGATGGCGTTTTAGTACAAGGGTGGCGTTGTTGACATTGCCACTGGAATAGACGTGGTCATCCTCATTCCTGCCGAAGTATATGTTATAGGCGGTCGGACTGCTACTTCGAGTGGCCGTACAAACTCAACTTCGATCAGCACTGGGCCTTTTCCTTTGCGGTCGGTCTCGATTCAAACTCGAGTGGAATGGACATGTTTACCTCAGCATCCCCGGATGGCTGCATCTGAACCACAATTGGGTTGAGAGTAATTGCGGGCTTCTTCGGATCACCCTCTGCAATCAGCCCAATTGATCCCTCAGGATCAAATCATCATCTACTTCAATCATATGGACACCACTTTTATGGCCCGACAGCGGATTATTGCAAAATTAGGAGCAGGGTCCTTGGCTACAATGATTTTGTTATCTATGAGAGTTTGTATCTTGTCTTTCAAGGAACGACATTCCTCGATGGTGTATCCCTTCATGCCGGAGTGGTAAGCACAAGATTTGTTTGGGTTGATCCACTGAGAAGGGTTCTCAGGGTTGGTAGCAGGAATGAGTGTGACGTAGCCGACGACTTTGAGTCTTTCATATAGTTGATCAATGGGCTCGGCTATGGCAGTATATTGTTTGGAGGGCGACGGTCGAAGTTAGGGCGAGTTCTTGGGAAGTTTTGGTGAGTAGTGATGATTGGTAGTGGAAAGGTTGGGAATTGTAGGCGTTGTAAATAGGAGCTGGTTGGGAGTATCTGGGCGAGGTAGGCTGATATATGGGTGGTGGAGCTTGATATGTGGGTGGTGGAGCTTGATATGTGGGTGAGGGTGCTTGGTAATTTGGAGTTGGTTGGTATGTGAATGAGGGTGTTGGATATACTTGGTATTTGGGTGGGAACTTGGCTTGTTGTGCAACCATCACAGCTCCCACATCCTTCTTTCTGGACACACCACCAGACTGTAGAGCTTTACTAGTAGCCTGTAAAGATTCAAAGTTGGTAACCATACCGCTTTTGATGCCTTCTTTGATTCGCTCTCCCAACTTGATGATGTCAGAGAACTTGTGACCCTCGACCATCATCAGCCGTACGTAATACTGAGGATCCTAAGCTCGTACAAAGAACTTATTCATTTTCTCCTCTTCTAAGGCTGGCCTAACCTTGGCAGCTTCTGACCTCTAACGAGTAGCGTACTCGTGAAAGGTTTCCATTGGCTTCTTCTTCAAAGTGTTGAACCTGAATCGATCCATGAAGTCTGTTGCCATGCTCACCCAATTATTCCATTTCTTTGGATCCTGGCCGATATACCAATATAGTGCATCTCCTTTCAAACTCCTCATGAAGAGTTTCATGTGGATTCTTTCATCTTTTCCCACGCCAACTAATTTGTCGCAGTAAGTTCTCAAGTGGACTCTTGGATCACCAGTACCATCGAACATCTCGAACTTAGGAGGTTTATACCCCTCGGGCAGTTCGACATCAGGTTGTATGCAAAGATCTTCATAGTTTAGCCCCTCAATCCCTCTAACTCCTTCGACGCCCTGAACTCGGTTGGTCAACTTCTTGAGTTCCTCGACCAGATTCCTGATGAGCCTATCCTTCTCGTCACACTTAGAGGTATGTGGTGTGGAATGCGTCACAATTTCCACATAAATGGGATTATTATAAGCTTGGAAGTGGTCTTTTGTCTGTTCCTGGAGAGGTGGAGTGTTTATGGTGACAGACATTGCATTGTGCTGGCGGGACTGGGTCTTTGGGGTGATTCGGTTGTTTAGGGGTGTTTTGTGGTAAAGTGGGGTTTGGAGCATTTGGGAAGTGGGCATATGGAACATTGAGGGAAAGTGATAGGTGAGCCAAATTCTTGACTTGGTCAAGTTCCTCTTGGAACTTCAGCAGCTTCTTCTCCAGTGGAGACATACCCTCTTGCAGAACCTGAATACCTCGACCATCAGCGATCTCAACCTGTTCATCCCTGTGGTCTTTCCTGACGCCGCTTGCCTCTGCCATTTTAGTTTTACCCTTATTTTTTCCTTTGGGAGGACTAGAAGGAGGATTAGGAGGAGGGCCCTTTGATCTTGTGCGGTATGCGGATGATGCCAGAACGCACAAACCAACCTTTGGGGAGGGGAATAATAAATAAAGAAAACAAAAAACGAAAAAGTAATGAAGTTAGTGAGGATCATAAAAGAAATATTGCAGTATTTAAACACATAAGGCGGAAATGTAAAGCGTGTCCTAAGTTGGGGACCTCTTTGTGCCCGAGGTAGGCCCATCGACAAGTTGATTTGGAGAATTTACGATGCTAAATGCCTCATTTTATTGATAATAAAATAGACAAATCCAACACAACTCTAAATATGCGAAAAATATAAAATGTCACTAATGGCCAGGGGCCTTATATCATCAGAAGGCAACGTAAAGACAATCCTAACTACTTGGTCCCAAAAGGACCTTCCCCAAACTCGGCATCTCTGCTTGCCTTGATCAGCGTCCCCATCTCGCGGAGTCCCAGCAGCAAGTAGGTCCTGGCTAGAATTCCTCCTTCGGCTCCCTCGGTCTTCTGACAGGTCTCGATCCTCCTAATGAACTTCTCCTCTAAGTCGACTATGCCTCGCTCCAAGTGTGCTGGCCTCTGGGTGGAGGTGATGTCCATGTCTTTCCATTCCTCTATCAGCTTCTTGTTGGCCTCGTGTATTTTGTGATGATCTTCTTCACAATCACGGAGCCTCTTGCGCCACTGGTTGAGTCTAGTCGTTGCCTCGGCCCTCTCATCTATGATCCTGTGGCCTTGAGCAAACCCTGGCTTGATACTTCCACCCCAGTTATCTTCCAACCATCCCAGATAATAAGGAGAGCAACCAGCATGATACCTGTCGGGTTCAATAGTGTCCTTTTCTAACCGGACCTTGCATTGCCACAAATGCTGAGCTTGGCATTTATGAGGGGCACCGTCGTTTTGGAAATCTGCCTTAAGATGATTCCTCTTTCGACCCTTGGTACCACTTGCTTCCTTCCTGCCTGCCTCATGACTCGGATATGGAGGTAAGGATACGTCCCTCTTAGACCAATCAATAACAGAAACGGGGTGTATCGAGTTCGGATGATGAACTCGTCGGTTAGGAACCACTCAAACATCCACTGAATCTGAGCCTCAGTCAAGTTCTCTAGAAACTCGGCCCATCCATTAGCATTTTCTGGCTGAGCAAACATGTCGGGGATGTATTTCATACGCTTTGGATGATGGAAAGCAATATGATCATCCCAAACTCTCCTATGGATGTCCTGACGGTAGTCGCCCTTTTGCAAATGCTCAGTGAGTCACAGCTGGAGTAACAGATTGCAACCCTCAAAATGTTTTGCCCCTCGTTGACACTTTTCCAAGGCTCGGTACATATCTGCAATGATCATTGGCACGATACTGAAGTCCTGCTTGTCAACCCCTTCCATCAGAGTCTTGGTAACCATAGCCAACCTGGTATGGATTCTTTCTTTCTTTTTTGGGAACACCATCAGACCCAAGAAGCATACTGTAAAGACGAATACCCGGCCGTCAATGTGCCCCAGAGAAGTAAGGGCGAACTCTTCTTGATAAGTGCGGTAAGACTGGCTACGACCATACCTCTCGTACAAATAGTCAAAGGGGATGTACGAGTCTTCCAAGCAGACCAATTCGGGATTTTTCTTTAGCCCCATCACCTTGAGAAAACCTCGGTCTTTACGGTTTTCAGGCATCAATAACCCTGGAGACTCCCAAGCTAAACCGGCTAACCCTCTTATTTACTTTAACAATGGCGTCATCTTATTGTTTCCAAAGCGAAAGACCGACCGCTCACAGTCCCAGAACAGGGTAGCGGCTTCTATCATCATGTTGTTAGCCTGAATGTCCAGAAGAGAGGGAAGGTTGCCCAAGTGTTTTCTGACGACTGTTTTGTCACTGGAGTGAAGATCCTCCCACCAGTTTAGTAGTTTGGGGTGGATATTGGTGACCATGCCGAATCTGGGGACCTCGTGCCTCATTTCTGCAAAACAAACAGGTTAGGCCCTTACCCCCACCAGACTCGACTATTTAACATCAATAATTAGCATGAGTTTTTGATTCTCCAAATAAATGCACAGAACGTGACAGCGTCCGCTTGGTTTCCAGGGAAACCCAATGGACTTTGGACGAGGCTATCTTAAAGGCTATTGTGCGGACGACACGTTAACCTGGCTAGGTTTGACCATGATGCATGCAACATACAATAGATTAAGGTTTCTATGGGGTTTTAGACCGGTACTCTTGAGTGGAAAACTCAAGGGGGAAGGCACAGAACTGTCGACTGCACCACTGATCGACTAGTTTTACCGCAAATACGCCTTTCCGAATTTAGGGAGTAGTACTATTGGAATAGCGCAACCACTCATTGTAAGCATTGCTAAAGGATTTTGATTGGCACGAGTGGAATATGAATGCGGAGCATGATATGCAATAAATAACATTTAAACAAGTAAGCATGTATTTTCACATTGGAAAGCGGTAAAGAAAGAAAATATGGCAGTTATAATTGAAAGAGGTTACAAAGAAAACATGAAGAGACGTCAGTTATGCTCAAGAGAAATAAATACTTGTGAAATTAAACAGTTAACAACATATAACAGTAATAGGAAAGGGCATAAACATTTAAACAGAAATTGAAAGGTCCAAATTCACAAGACAACCTATAATGGTGTAAGCCTAGGAAAGTCCCCGGCAGAGTCGCCATGCTATCGCGCCCCCCTTTTTCCTTGCACATGTCAGGTACGGAGAGATCGGGTTCATGACATTCTGTACAACTCCTTAAAGGAAGAGGTTTAAGGAAGAATTGCCACCTAACGATTTTGTGGTGCGTTAGGGCACCTAGAGTAGATAACTCATGAACTAGTTTGCATTACCAGAGATTGGTTAAGGGCTTGAAGTTATCCTAAGGGAAAATTATTAGGAACCCCTCAAGATCCACAACTGTGGGTCCCGGCCAAGAAGTTTTGTGAATTTGGACAGTAAACAAATAGCAAGTAAGGTTCATATAAGAGGGGATTTCAAACAAGTACGAAAACCTTTAAAGGTTTTGGGAAAACATTAGAGTAAAACATTTGAAAAAGAATTGTCCTCGGTTTAAAATAATATGGATCACATCAATGCAATACCCAGTAATCACTCCTCTAAGAGGAGCTACACGTGGTATTAGCCCACCGGTCATCATATCCGTATTCTACCCTTCCCACCCCGTAGAGGTTATTTAAAGAAGCGCGTGTTGGTCACGAAAGCTTATTGCGTGTTATTACCCATCCCATTCTATAAGTACCGGAGGGTGTTTAGGACTACTAAATCCTACAAGGTGAGTACTAGGTTAAACCCCTAGGTTTAAAGGATAAAATTCTAAGAGACAAGTAGAAAAATGTTAGGACTCACACATATGGGATACACATAACAAACATATGGCACAAGTACCTCTCCGCAAGTAAGGCATATAAATAGCACGTATCAAACACAAAGAAAGTCTCAGATTTAGAACCTAAGTAGGAATTCTTGGTGTGAAGACAGTAGCAAACAGTATGGTTTGGATGAGTTTCAGAAAAAGAATGCATGACTGATTTTAAAACCATTGGTTAATAGATAGTGAACAAAAATAGTTTTGATTTTGACAAACATATGTGCCTAAGGTTTTCCTAGGTGTCTAAACCTATGTTGATTACTATTTTAAGACATAGGCGAAGTGCAAGTCCTTAGACAGACATGTGATGAGAAAAATACAGATCCTATAGGCATGGTATCTAAGAATGCAAGCAAAATATCAGTTTGGGTTTAAAAGTGCAGGAAAACGCTTTCAACCACTTGGAACATATTTTAGGCGAGGTTATTATCTATGTGGATGATACAGGGGGCCTGATTTCACTTAATTATTGAACCTAATACATGTTGTTGTAGGTATTCAACAGAGTGCTTAACACGAAACCTTAAATAAAAATATGCTGAAAATAGATCCCTAAGGTGATATGGCCTCTAATGATAATTCGATTGTAATCCTAAGCAGGATATGTAGATGAATACGCATGCAGAAATAGTATTTTAAGACAGTTATTATTCGAACAAGAACAGGATTTCTGAATGAAGCAGCAGTAATTGTAACAGGTATTAACATGATTTTTCTACGTGAGCGTGCATGTGATGAGATGCAAACACAAATATACCTAAGACATGATCTCTATTGCATGGCAGATATGTCCTAAACAGGGTTTCTATTGCGCACAGAGATAAAATAAATCCTAAGACATGATTTCTACCCAAAAATTACACTAGGCATGCATAGCCCCACCCTTTCACTATCCAGCCCCAAATATTCGTTTACAGATTATTACAGGCCAAGAATAATGAATTACACAACTGAATAAAGGCAAATCAAGAAGCTATACTATAGAGAGCCTGACAGTAAGCCCAAGTACCAGATCCAACATTCCATATGCCAAGACCTCTTGTAACCCAGGTGTGTCAGAGTTCCTAAGGACCTCAGGGGATCCCAGGTAGTGCTCACACCTAAGTTCCCTAGCCAGGAATGAGTAGGTGCAGTGTAGAAGGACAGCCTTGTGTGTCAGAGTTCAATGGGTACTCAGAGGTCCCCAAGGAAGTTCTCACACGAAGGGGGCAGAACCTAGAATCTAAGAGTAGTGGGAAGTGATTGGAATTTAAAAAGAGAATTGGAGTTTGAAAAGAGTCTGAAGTAACATTTTTTAAAATATAACTTCAGAGGACAGTGTAAGAGTTTATGAAAACCAGTTTGCAAAAGGAAAGAAGCAGGCCAACCACAACTCGGTAAAAATGCAGAGTGTAAGAGACAAACACAAACAGGGATAGGGAGTTGGGGACAAATAATTCACATGGTAGCAGCAGAATAGAGTTATAGGTTTTCAAACAATTATCAGATAGTTATCATAAAACATCACATATCAAGCATAGTCACATATTAGGTATAGAGTTAGAATGATACAACATTTAGGTATCATGTGGGGGGGAGGGGACACAGGTCTGCAGTATTGGAAGCTAAGTAGAGAAAGAGAACATATAAGAACAACAGTCATTTGAGACAGGAAAAGGATAATCACATAGATAAAACAGGCATGTTGATTCCATGGGAGTCGAACAGGGTTATAGTAAATCATACAAGGTAAAGCATGAGACGTATTATACTAAAGGGGAAGGGGGAAATCATAGAAGCATGGTACTTACATGGTAGACAATAGAACCATAAAATAAAGCACAAAAGGAACAACAAGTATATTAACATGAATTGAAACATATTGTGTTAGGACTCTGTAAACTTAAATTAGGAACATACCAGTCAAGGGTATAGAACAGCAAAGTGCAAAGAGATAGAGCAACAAACAACAGTATACAGGAAAAAGAGAGCAGTGGTAGAATAATAGTATGCAGAATGAAAGAGCAATAGTAGGACAGTAGCATGCAGGAGCACAAGAACAATAAAGATTACGCAGTCTTGGCTTTTAGCCGACTGAGTAGTCAGAAACAGATGCAGAGAGCAAGAAGTGTATGAAGGCACCGAAAAGTTCAGATCAATGTATGTGTGTGTCAGTGCTCTCAATATCAGTGTGTTTGTGAAGAGGGAAGGCAGGTCTTTATATAGTTTTTGGAAACGCGTAGTGCATAGGCAAATTATGGACATAACAATCAATCAACACCAATTAAGACGAACTGGACTTCTTTAATTAAGGAGTCTAGTTCAAACAGTATAGTCAAGGTAAAATAAGGAAAAGAAATCAGTCCAATAGGACCAGTTCTGTCAAATTAGGACATGGAAATCACATAGTGCATAATAAGAGCCAAGTACATAGTATATAATTAAGGAAAGTTGAACTAACAGTATATTTATAAAGTAAAGCAGAGTATTAGTTTTGAAAAAATTGATTGAAAGTATCTCGGATATAATCACAATTACATAGAATCAAGTATAATTAAGGAAAGTATCATATAAGCAAGGAAACAATTTCGAAATTAGTACAGCGTATACAAAGTCAAAGGTTCGAGGAAAATATCACAGCTAAGCAAAGAGATACATAGTGTCAATGGTGATTATCAGGCAAACAGTCATGAACCAGTATCAATTTGATAATTAATAGCACACGAATAGGGAACCCTAAGCAAGGAATCACAGAACAATAGGACTAAGTCCCTAGCAACAAGAATAAGAGAATACATAAATGGCTTCACAGGAGAACAAGCATACATAATCGAACGGGCTAAAAGAATTAAGGCTTTTAGCATAATAAGTCAAGTAAGCAAGAAACATAAGAGAATAGTTCAAAAAATACAGTGGAAATCACTAAAGCTAGAAGTAAAAACCGTTCTTTTAAAGGGGTTAAGAAACCCTAATTTCGAAATTAAAAGAAATCGTTTAAAGATGGGATTTTTCGTAGAAAAGCTTCATAACACTGCGGATCTAGAGTAGATCTTAAAAGAAATTAAAATACAAAGGGTTAGGGTTTCGTGGAACCCAGAGAAAGGAAGAACCTTAGAGATGGCACCGGTTTAGGCTAGAACCGGTTGTAGATCACTACTCAGACGACCGGGAAGGCCGGAAAGGTGGCATGGGACAATGGAAGGTAAGAGAAACGCTCCGAGCTTGCCTGAGGACCCCAGGGTTTCACTGGACCGGCGATGGGTAAGTAAACAACCATGAGGTGATGAAGAACCAAGGTTTCCGGTGAGAAACCAACCGGAGAAGACAGATAGGTTTCATCGGAGAGGGAGAAGTCAAAGATATTTCTAGAAAGGACCAGAGGATACAGAGAGAGATAGAGAGAGAATGGTCGTGAAGGAATGAGACGGCAAGGTGGGGGGGGGGGGTTGGTGAGAGATATTTTAGGAAAATTGATTCTGGGTCGTTGATCTATTTTGATCAACGGCTCAGATAGATTGAGAGGTTGGGCCGGGTTAGTTTAGTGGTTGGGTTGGGTATTTTATTAGGGGGGTTGGGATTCAATTTAGGCTAGTTTTTAAATAAAAGGTGGCTAGATATTAAATACCCATAAAAATAGGATGATATATTAATTTAAAAAAACTAATAATTGTGTAAAATGGAATTAAGACCAAATAAATGGAATTGAGATGATTAACTAGTATAAAAATGTAAAAATAATCAGTTATAGATTTTAAAACGATATAAGTGTGCACTTGTGCTATTATTGCAAAAATTGTTAAATTTAGCTAAATAATGCCAATGTTGGCTAATTTGGAAAATAATCAAATCCTAATGGGGTAAAATAGGATTCAAAGCAAGATGTTGAGTTGGAAAATATTTTGAAATTATTTATAACATAATTTATGGATAATTATTGAATAAAAATATAAGATAAATGGGAAAAAGTTTGATAAAAATATGAAAAAATTCATGGAAAATGCCAATCATTATAAAAGTGATTTTGAAGGTATATATGCAAATTTG
>ML433567.1:5565-21340 GCA_005239525.1 Nicotiana knightiana
ATTAGGGTTTCTAAAGAAGAGGAGAGAGTGTTCAGAGGCGGCGGGGGCGTGGGAAAGGGATTAGGGTTTAGGTTATGAGATATAAGGTAAAGAGAAGAATTATTATGGGTTGTTGATCATTTGAATCAATGGCCAAGATCGAAAAGGGAATGGGGTGGGTCGTTTGACCGGGTTGATTAAAAGGGTTAATTGGTTTGGGCTTAGAGGTCTTGGATGCCTGGGCCACTAAATTGGCCCAGAATTGGCTCAAAATTAGGCTATAAATTAAATACACGAAAAAAAAATTATAAAAATATTTATAAGAAGTAATTATCAAAGAGTAAAAGTATTATTTATGTAGTAAGATGATTTAAAAATATTTTTTAACATTAAAAATATAAAAATACTATTTTGGGCACAAATAATGTAATAAAGGATGATTATGCACAACATATAGGCTATTACTGCGAAATTGTGTAAAATAGCTTTGATATTCAAATGTAATTATATAAATAAAGTAAAATATTCTAAAAAATATATGTGGATGAAAATAATAAATTTAGATGATTAAGTCACCACAAAATAATTTAGAGGGTAATCAACAAATAATCAAGCAATTTTAATGCAAAGAAATAAATTTTAAAGCTCTAAAATTTATTTAATAATTATAGAAAATAATCGTATAAATCTTATAAATTAAGTGATGATGTAAAATAATATTTTGAAAGTATATATACTTATTTAAAAGATACGAGGGCAAAATTGGGTATCAACAAGATCCACTCCTTGAATCGATGCCATGGTACCTGCAACTTATCCAGGTATCCTTGCATTCGTTCTTCTCTGACCTCGAATATTCCACTAACTTGGTTTACCACGAGGAGGGAGTCATACATAACTTCAATCACCTACACCCCCTGGCTAGTTCGAGACCTGAAATCATGGCATCATATTCAGCCTCGTTGTTAGTCAATTTTATAGTCCTTATAGATTGTCTAACCACATTGCTTGTTGGCGGTTTCAAAATGATGCCGAGTCCGGACCCTTTCATGTTCGAGGCAGTATCTTGAAAAGGTTCCAAATGCCCGAGTATGTCCTCGAGTTTACCAACAACTCTTGTTCGACCTCAGGTATTACGGCCGTCATAAAGCTAGCCACGAGATTTGCCAAAATTTGAGATTTGATGGTTTTCGGGGGTCGATACAATATTGTACCCACTGATTTCAACGACCCATTTTTCCAATCCTCCAGAGAGCTCGACTTTGTGCATAATATTTCGCAACGGGTAAGTTGTTACAATAGATATTGGGTGACACTGAAAAAAATAAGGTTTTAGTTTCCTAGAGGCGTTTAGCAAAGCAAGCGCCAGTTTTTCTAGGTGAGGATACCTAGCCTCGGCTTCTCCTAGGGTCATCCTAAAATAATAAATTGGAAATCGTGTACCTTTTTCTTCTCAAACCAGGACTCCATTTATCGCTCTTTTTGATACTACCAAATATTTTGATGTATGAAGCAATAGTGGGCTCGATAAATATCGTTTGAGATCCTCCAAGGCCCGTTGACACTCTGGGGTCCATGAAAAGTTGTTCATCTTTTTGAGAAGCAAGAAAAATCGGCGACCTTTATCCGATGACCTCGAGATGAAATGCTCTAGGGCAGCTATGTGTCCGGTTAATCATTGCACGGACTTCACGTTGTCCACGGTTGTGATATATTTGATGGCTTTGATTTTGTCGGGGTTGATCTTGATTCCTTGGTTTGATACCATGAACCCGAGGAACTTACCTGATCCGACTCCGAACACACACTTCTCCGGGTTCCTTTATATTATGCTTCTTCAAAATACTGAAAGTTTCCTTCAAATGTTTTAAATGGTCCTCTTCTCACAGGGACTTAACCAACATGTTGTCAATATAAACCTCCATCGGTTTTCCTATTTGTTCCTCAAACATCCGGTATACCAAACGTTGGTAAGTGCCACAGGCATTTTTTAGTCTGAATGGCATCACGCTATAACAGTTCGTGTCGTACTTGGTAATGAAGGAGGTTTTCTCCTAATCATCCGGGTTCACCCGTATGTGGTTGTACCCGGAAGAGGAATCGAGAAAGCTAAAGGATTTAGTGGCCAGCCATGGCGTCGATCATGCGATATATGTTAAGCATAGGGAAGGAGTCTTTCGGACAAGCTTTGTTAAAATCTTTATGGTCTGCACACATTCTTAGTTTTTTCCCCTTTTTAAGGACTACCACTATGTTTGCTAACCAATACGGGTATTTAACCTCCCGAATAGACCCTATTTTAAAGAGAGTGCAAGCTCTTGAGCAAATTCCGGGATACGCCAAGTTTATTAAAGACTTGGTGACTAAAAAGAGATCCATGGAATGTGAAACCATAAAAATGACCCACCAAGTTGGTGTCATTGTGCACTCAATGGTCCCAAGCTTGAAGATCTCGGCGGATTTACCATCCCTTGTACCATTGGAAGTGCGGATTTTGCAAAGGCATTATGTGATTTTGGTGCTAGTATCAATTTGATTCCTTAATCCATATTCAAAACATTGGGTATTGGTCAACCACGAGCAACTTCAATGAGACTACAAATGGAGGATAGAACTATGAAGCGGCCCCTTGGTATTATTGATGATGTTCTTGTGAGGGTCGACAAGTTTATCTTTCCTGCTGATTTTGTGATCCTCGATTGCGAGGTGGACTACAAGGTGCCTATAATCTTGGGAAGGCCATTCCTAGCAATATGGAAGACCTTGGTGGATGTTGAAGTCGGTGAGCTCACCTTCCGGGTGGGCGATGAAAAGGTTCTCTTCCAGGCGTGCAAGTCAATGAGGCAACCAAATAGTAATTAGGTTTGCTCTTTTGTAGATTTAGTGACGGAAGTGATAATTGACGATACAAGCTCAATGATCAATGTGGAAGATCCCATGGAAGTTGTCTTGTTGAACCATGAGGATTATGTAAGGGATGGCATGACTGAATGTACTAATGCATTGCACTGAATGGTCTCCTATTTTTATGGTCCCCGCAAGCTTTCTTTGGACTTGAGAAATCGGAAGACTCCACCGACAAAGCCCTCGATCAAGGAGCCACCAACTTTGGAGTTTAAGCCTCTCCCAGCACACCTCAGGTATGAATTGTTGGGCCCTTCTTCTACATTACCTGTTATTCTTTCATCTTGCTTAACCCAAGTGCAGGTAAACTCAACTCTTGAAGTGCTCCAAAGGAGAAAGAAAGTAACTAGATGGACCTTAGCTTATATTCGGGGCATAAGCCTCGCCTTTTGCATGCATAAAATTATTCTTGAAGATAATGAAAAATCGTCTGTGGAACATCAACAGAGGTTGAACGAGGCGATGCAAGAGGTGGTCAGAAAGGAGATCATCAAATGGCTTGATGCAGGGGTTATCTATCCAATATCAGATAGTTCTTGGACTTTAATAGTGTAGTGTGTTCCAGAAAAGAGGGGTATGACTTTTGTGAAAAATGTAAACAATAAGTTTTTCCCTACACGGACTGTGACTGGTTGGAGAGTTTGTATGAACTACATGAAGCTGAATAAGGTGATCCGAAAGGATCACTTTCCATTGCCATTTTTGGACCAGATGTTAGACATAATTTCTGGGCGGACCTTCTATTATATCTTGGATTGGTACTCAAGTTACAACCAGATTCTTATAGACCTAGAAGATCAGGAGAAAACTACCTTCACCTGCCCGTACGGGACCTTTGCATTCTCTAGGAGGCTGTTTGGATTGTGTAATGCACCAGCTACATTTCAGCGGTGCATAATGGCCATATTTATAGACATGGTGGAGGACTTCGTCGAAGTCTTTATGGATGACTTTATTGTGGTTGGATACTCGTTTGAAGAATGTTTGCAAAATCTTGATAAGGTTCTAGCCTGGTGTGAAGAAACTAATCTCGTGTTGAATTGGGAAAAATGTCATTTTATGGTTGAGGGCATTGTCCTCGGCCATAAGATCTCAAAAGATGGCATTGAAGTGGACAAGGCTAATTTCCTCCCGGAACTTCCGTCAAGGGAGTTAGAAGTTTCCTTGGGTATGCTAGTTTTTACTGTAGGTTCATCAAATACTTCTCCAAGGTGGTGAATCCCCTATGCAAGCTATTAGAGAAGGATGCAAGATTTGTTTTCAATGAAGAATGTATGAAGGACTTTGATATCTTGAAGTATAAATTAAAAACCACTACAATAATTACCGCACCAAATTGGTGCTCACCATATGAGCTTATGTGCGGCGCAAGTGATGTTGCGGTCGGAGCGGTCTTGGGGCAATAGGTGAACAAGATATTTCATCCGGTATAATAAGCAAGAAAAACTATGAACGATGCCCAGGTTAATTATACAGGGACGACAAAGGAATTGTTGGCAATTATGTTTGCAATGGAAAAATTTAGGTCTTATCTCATGGGCGCCAAAGTGATTGTTCACACCGATCACGCGGCGCTCCGGTATTTGATGACAAAGAAGGAATCCAAAGCTAGACTGATGAGATGAGTCTTGTTGCTTCAAGAATTTTACCTCAAGATTATTGACCGGAAAGGTAGTGAAAATCAGGTTGCATATCATTTGTCCCGGCTAGAAGAGCAAGGGAGGCCAAAAGATGGTATTGAAATTAATGATGCTTTCCCAGATGGTATCATATCATTTTCTATGAATGATATGCCTTGGTTTTCGGATTTTGCCAATTTCATTGTTACCAACATTGTCCCGTGTGGGCTCTCTTCTAACTAAAGGAACTCAAACGAGACAGTTTGGACTATAATTGAGATGAGACGTACTTGTTTAAAATTTTCAATGATGAAATGATTCGTAGGTGTGTCCTAGAGGATGAGCAAATGAGCATTCTTGATTCTTGTCATTCCTCTCCCTACGGTGGTCATCATGATGGGGCGAGGACTTCTTCCAAAGTTCTGAGTTGTGGTTTTTATTGGCCAACCTTATATAGAGATACAAGTGAGCTTGTGAAGAGATGTGATGAGTGTCAAAGAGCGAAAGGAAGCCCGGAGTGTAGTGTCTTTTCTCAAGAAGAACATTTTCACACGGTTTTGGACACTCGGGCAATTATAAGTGATGGGGGGTCTCATTTCTAATAGAGCATTTGATACTTTGTGTGCTAAATATGGTGTCAATCACAAGGTCTCTACTTCATACCACCCTCAAGCTAGTGGGCAAGTGGAGGTTTCAACTAGGGAAATCAAAAGCATTTTGTCCAAGACTGTGAATGCCAATAGAACGGATTGGTCAAGGAAGTTGGACTATGCGCTATGGGCTTATAGGACATCATTTAAGACTCCAATTGGTATGTCTCCTTACCGTTTGGTGTTTGGAAAAGCGTGTCACTTTCCGGTTGAGATGGAACATAAAGCATTATGGGCCTTGAAGAGGTTAAATCTTAAGTGGGACATTACAGCAAATCTCCGGGTTGAACATCTCAATGAGCATGACGAATTACGGTTTCATGCCTATTCAAGTTCATCATTGTACAAGGAGAAGATGAAATACTTTCATGATAAATATGCCAAAAACAAGGAATTCAAAGAGGGCGATTTGGTCCTTCTCTTCAACTACCGGTTGCGTCTCTTTCCGGGAATGTTAAAATCCAAATGGAGTGGTCCCTTAGAGGTAGTGCATGTAACACCTTTTGGTGCCCTTGACTTAAAGAACAAAAATTATGAAATCTTCTGGGTGACTGGGCATCGTGTGAAGCGCTACTTGGGAAGTTTGAGGATAACCATGTGGTGGCTTTGATAAATTTCAGTTGATAATGGTAACTTGCATAGTGTCGCGACGTTAAATCAGGAGCTTCTTGGGAGGCAACCTAAGTGATTTTTCTTTCTTTTTCATTTTTCTTCTTATATTAGGCTCTTTTGAACTAACTGGTTGTTAGATTTGTGTAGGATTTATTTGATGCAGTGCAAGACACATACTGGAAAAAACAATTGGCTAAGCAGAACAAAACCGTTATCGCGCCCCAAATTTCGCAGTCAGCGGTGGAAATAATGCGGGGGAGAATTAGTTCAGCGGACGTAGACTTATGAAACTCAAAATTTCAACTCTCTGAAGTTTGTTCCGCGTCCCCGTTAAAAATTTCGCTGACCGTAGCCATATTTCACGGCTTCGACCCTTTTTCTGCTGTCATCAGTGAAGGTACAACTTCAATTCTTCAATAATGAAAAGTGCGGTCAACGGTGGAATTCTGCTGCCACGCCAGGTAAGGCGGTGTGGGGCCTAGGGTTTAGTATAAATAGAGTTGGCCTCATACTTTTACACTTTTCTCACCCTAACATTTCACAGCCATCCTTCACGGTTCATCATACTAAAGTTGTGCATCTAAAATCAATCTAATATCACAAGTTTCACTCCTACAACAAATGTAGCTACTGGTATGATCAATCTTATAGTTTTAATTTTTTGTTCTTTCTCATTTGTTTCACTTCTTTTTAGTTTTTCTGTCTAAGTAGAGTTATGGTAGACCTAAATCATAAGCATGCTCAATTAAGTGATTATAATGAATGGATATTGGTTTTTTATGCCTAATGGGTTTTTGGTGTTTACTTTTGCTTGATAATTTCCAAATTTTACTAGTTCTTTTCAAATTTCGCTGCCACGGCCCAAATTTTGCGGTAATCGGATTGCTGCATTGAAAAAATATTGAACACATAACAATGCGCGGCAGCGGTTGAATTTCCGATGTCAATGGTCAACACTGCGCGGTCACGGTTGTTTTTACGCGAACCACAATAATTAAGTCAAGAGATTTGGCGTAAGGATTCCGCGGCCGCCTTCATTTTTCCACTATCAGCGGTGGAACTTACGCGGTCCCGCCCATTTTTCCGCGGTCAGCGATGAATATATTCAAAGGATAGGTAGTCTGATCCCCAACATTTCGTGGTCGCGTCCCATTTTCCACTATCAGCGGTGGGCTGTCCGCTGTAGTGGTTCTTTGTCCCCTGACAGCGGTCCTGTTGTTTAAATTCTGCAACCTATATCTGTTTACATCTAATTCTTCATTGATTACCAAATTCTAATGAGCTTTCGTTGATTACGTTTGGAGACAATGGTTCGATCTAGAGGTGGCCAAGATAAACAACCCGGAAGGGGAGAGTCATCTCGGGGACGGGGAAATGGAAAACAACTAGCAACTCCCCTAGCCCCGAGAAGGATAATTGGAAACAAGAAAACTCTCCGGAAGCCCACTCCAGACCTCTCTGAGTCTAGCGAGTATGTTCCCTCTCGGGAAAATTCGGAGGGGAAAACTGGCCAAGCTCAAGAGGAGGCACAGTCTCAACCCCAGCGTGTCATAAATGAATCAATTTTTGCGTCCGGCTCTTCGGATAGCTTGTGGTTTAGTGACTCTCCTCCACCCCAGGATCCCAGTGCAGTAGCTCCAGACTCCACACCTGCCCCATTGTAGATTAATAGTGATGATGATGTCCTAGACGACGGGAGGGGTGGTGACACACAGACTTGGGGATTGGATAGATCTCGAAAACCGACAGTATGGCAAGACCGGTTCATGAGTGAGAAGGAATATCATAAATTCAAGGAGTGGTGGTCTATGAGGTCACTTACGGTGGAAAGGGTCTTCATTGAGCGGGACCTTCTACCCCATAACCCAAATGTAAAAAGGCACTTCAATGAGAGAGTGGGGTGGAAGTTCTTCCCCACCAACCTGCCAGAGGCCAATGAGTTTGTGGTCAAGGAGTTCTATGCTAATGTGCCCCACATCAAATAGAGAAGCTACCTGACCAAAGTCTAGAAAAAGAAGATTATATTCAATGGATAAGCACTTAATGATTATGCTGGGTTCAATAATGAATATGAGACCCAATATCTAGAGAAGGTGGAGCTGGATAAGTTAGCTCGCCCTTGGCTAGCCTCTGTGATTGCTATTCCTGGGACTACTCCAGCGTGATTGACAGCCTGGGTTTCTATCTACAGGAACACTTTGAGTTTCGAGGCCAAGGGTTGGGCCACATTTGTTTGCAACATGATTGACCCCACTAATCATGATAGTGACATGCCGATTTCTCGGGCTCTTATTGTGGGGGCGGTTATGGAGGGGTTCCCGATCAATGTCGAGAATATCATGGCCAGGGTGATTAACAAGACGATCAAAAAGGGGAAGCATTCATATCCCTTCCCAAACTTCCTTACTATGTACTTCCAGGACCAGGGAGTTGAGGGAAGGGACTATGAAACCAAGGTGAAGCCGAAGTTTCCATTCTCCTCGTACAATTTGAAAGGTCCGGACAACCCAAGTCCAAGAGCAAAGCCACCACTTCCACAGGCCAGTCTGAAGAGCCTGCGGTGGTGGCCGTATGTTTAGAGCCATTTCTTGCTGAGGGGTCTTTTGCTGCCATGCCACATCCTCCCTCCGGACCATCTGCCTCCCTTCCTACCTCAGTGCCTTTTTCTTCAGCTTACCCTCAGAATTCTCTGAGGGTAAACCAGACATTGGACAGTATCAGCAATTGGCTGGATGTAGCTTCATCAAAGCTAACTGCTCTATCCAGTGTCGTAGAAGCCCAGGCAGCCCCAGCCCAGATCCAGGTACCTCCATCATTGGAGGAGACTTTGAAGACTATAGTTGAAAATAAGAAGAAGATTATGGAATCCATGGGCAGACATGAGAAGGAAGTCAAGTCGCTGAGAAATAAGGTAAAGAAGATGTGGAGGAGCCAAGATGACCTGAAGAAGGAGCTGACCAATCTCGCCTCAGCGGGTGATATCCCCCTTGATCTATTCATAGGAGAATCTGCCCTTGCAGCTCAGACTGAGGCCGTCGGTGAACCTATGAGGAGGGTGGTGGTCCCCCAGACTGAGGATTTGGAGATCTAGCTGGAGGACCCCGAGGGAGATGCATCAGCCCAGTCCCAGGACCCTGCCATTGACCCACCCAGTGACCCAGATCCTATGCAGACAGAGGCATCTTAGGGAGTTATCTTTTACTCTCTACCTTTTCCCTATTCTATTTTTGTATTTAACATAGAGGGCAATGCTAATTTTTATTTGGGGGGTTGCCTCATTTGATGTTTTGGATATGTGGATGATTTTGGTCTGTAATAACTCTCAACACTATTTTCTTTTCCTTATTTTTTATTTCTCGTACTTTACGTCCGTATTTTTTATCTTTGGTATGTATATAAAGTTACTTTTCCGTGTATATATTCATTCCCCTCTTATGTATATTTGTCTTAATCCCCTATTGTAAATATTCATTTTACTTTCCGCACTTTTACTTTATAACTTCTTTCATAATTTTCCTTTATAGTTTAGCTTCTTATTTCCTTTAGTAGCTTCTTTTTCAACTTATAGCTTCTTTTTACTTTTCAGTGATCAATAAGCCTTTGGTTTTCTTAATTCCACGGTTCTTTCCAAGGGTGGAGTTGCTATGAACCGGGTGGCTCTTCCCTAGGATGGACGTCGTGACGACCTTCTTAAGGGATTGAGTCTGTTTTTATTTTATCTGGTAGTAATGAATAAATGTGACTCAAGTAAGCTTCGCTTGGCACCAGCATATTTACCTTGACCTCATGGTTAGAGACAAGTTGTAGACGAGACTAGCTCTAGTTGTGACCCTTAGAACCTTGAGTTGTCTAGAACTGGCATCAAGTGGTGTTTGCAGCCCTATGTGAGTTTTAAATCTAAGCTAAGGTTGTTTTGGGCCCTCAACTCTATTCTCTTTAACAATCCTGTGGCTTGAGAGGTGAGGTTCCAAGTGTCGTACCAACAAGTCTAGCACTTGCCCCGAATATTTTTCTAGGCAAAATTCTAAGTGTAGATCGACTTGAGAAGGGATTATAGTCTCTCCTTGGTCCCATTTGAATTGGATTACTTCCATAGCCTACCATTATAATATCCCTTAGTCAATCTTTTGAGTCTAAGCCTTTTCGTTGAAAAACCGCATTGCAAGCCTTCATTCGTTCTATAATGACCCTCTCTTGGCACCCAATCTTTCCTGAGCATTCATGATGAACAATAGTCAAAAACATAAGTTTGGGGGGAGAGACAAAGAAGTGCAAAGTGATTAAAGGTTCAAATAACAAAAAGAATTGATGAAAAGGAAAGGCAAGAAAAAGGATAAAAAGCCAAAAATAAACATGCCAAAAATAAAAGTAAAGGTTGAAAGGATTCAATGAAACAAAGTTGAAAGGTTTGGAATGATAAGAAAAGGAGAAAAATGAGCGTCAAATAGTAGAAAGAGCGACAATGTGTCTCTCTAAGTCCCCCAAGGAAGGAGAAAACGACTCAAAGAGTCGAGAAAACATGAGCCAAATTATAAAAATGGAATGCTTAAGGAAAGATGATACAATCATAGTTCATTATGTCCAAATTTGGTCCAAAAAGCCTTCATTACATCCCGTTAAAAACCTATAGGATCTCAAGTCGAGTGAGCTTACATTAGTGGTGATTTACATGAGGGGAAAGCCTATGGTACTTAGATCCAGACTTATGGAATTCTTTTGAGAGTGATGAGTGCACTTCTTGATAATCTCGGTTTTGAGCGTACATTCTATAAGGTGAGATGAACTCATGGATAATAAAGAAGAAAGAGTCTGGGATCCACAATGACCTACGTGAGAGAGCGAATCTCTTTGATGAATTGAGTCAACTCTTGAAGCTTTTTTGTCACGTTAGATCTATGAGACTCAGAAAGTCATTGCATAATGTTGTTAATAATGCATTTGTGTTGAGGATAATTGTTTGTCCCAATTGAAGCATAATGAAGTTACTTTTGAACAGCTAAAATTCTACTTTCTTTTTTCTTGTAGAGGTACGAATTACCTTATTTTCTTGAGGACAAGCAAAAGCATAAGTTTGGGGGAGTTGACAACTAGGGATTTTAACCTACTATTTACTCTCTTTTGCTTAGATTTTGGGCAAAAATTCGTTAAGGTATTCCCGAAAACTAACTCAAGGTACCTACTTGCAGGTTTTGGGTCAAAATGAGGCAAAGAGGCCAAAACAAACTTAAAAAGGAGCCAACCTTGCACAAGCAGTAATCTCAACAGAAGCGCTGATAGGGCCACTTTTGCGCTGCAGCATAGGCCTTTCCGGTGAGGCGGAATGCTGATTGCGGCTGCGGAACTAGGTTCAGAGAGTTGGATTTTGGACTCAATTGGGGCTGCTGACAGCGTCACAAAAGCGCGGCCGTGAAACATTGGCACGACTGTGGCAGAAATTCCGCAAGAGCGATAATGAAGAATGAGAGAGCTAGCAATTTGGGCCAAACACAAGAAGGCGGTCAATGCTTATTTTGTGCCGCCTCTATATTTCTTATCGCTGAAGCGATCAAAATTCCGCAGGGAGCAGAATCAAAGTTCATAGGGGCCACATGAAGTCCAAGTTTGAAGAAGCACGGTCCGCGCTTGTAATTGCGTGGCCGCATAAGTCAATCCGCTAGGCGCTTGTTTTTTCGCTGACAGCGAAACCTCCGCAAGGGTATTTTTGTTCAGTAATTTCAGCTGTGTATAAATAGTTCTTTTTCACATTTATAGGATATCTTATGTTTTAGTGAGCTCGTGAACAGCAACCTTTTTCCTTTTTGGGTAATTTTAGAGTAGCTTTAGCTTATAATCTTAGATTTTATCTTTGTATTTAACATTTATGGCTATAATTTCATCTACTCTTTTGATTTCTACCTTGATTATGAGTAACTGGACACATTAGCTAGGTTTGTGACCCAACCCTAGTGTGGGTATATAATGGGTCTTTAATTTTAGGGCTTGTTTGTTTGTGGGTTAATCATATTTACCTTGTTTCATGCTTTATCTTTTGAATTGGTGATTTTAAACACTGAGTCAAGCCTTTTTTACTATGGTTGTTCTTGATAAAGAGGACCCAATTCTAGGTATAATAGGCTAACAAGGAATTTGGGTCAATTCAAGAGATTTATAGCTTCAATTAAAGGGTTAAACCTAGAGATAGTAATACCCGACTTGAGCCAATTTCACTTGCATTGTTGAAGCACCCAATTAGGTTTGAGAAAGCCAATTCGGGAAAAGTCACCCAAACTACTGAGATCTATAGGGTGAGTAATTAAGTGTGAGGTTATATCACGAGCCCATGTACAACAAGTTTGTCCTAAATTCTAAATCCCGTTAGGTATTCACCTAGGTGTATGTCGCTTCCCTGGTGCCTTTTATAAATTGAGAAAACCCTTACAAAAATATTATACTTAGGTTCTTCTTAGTAAGCAATAGATTTAAACAAGAATATAATCAAAACCAACTTATGATGAGAAGAGTAATTAAAGACAAGATACATAACTAGGTCGGATAGGAACCCAACTCCAATCTTCTAACTCCCTATGGATATCGATCTCGATCCTCTTGGGTAAAAGCTACATCGACCTCTCCTTGCCATTCTAAAGCGGTGTAGTAGGAGCCGATCAGTAATCTAGGCATGGAAGGTTAATTTTTTGGTCTTGTGATGTCACACTTGTTTTAGTATGCAAGTAGAGTATGTGTGCAAAGTTGTAAATAGATCCTGAAAGAATCTAGTCGTATGGAGCATGATAGATTTGTGGTCATCTAGCCAATTTTCCATATTGTCTTTGAAGAAATTGATTTTGTTAGATCTTCTTCTTTTTGTGTCATGTCTCGACAAAGAATTCCCACCTTCGGGACCGTGACGGCGCCAAGCATTTCACTTCCTAGGCAAGCCAACGTTAAAAGATCTTTAAGCCAATTTTAATCAATTACAATAACTAAATATAATTAAGCTGAACTGAAATTTATATAGAGGGTGAAATAAAATAAATATCATTAATACCTAAGTACAACCCGGATCTGGAATCACAATTCATGAGCTTCTAGAGTCTCTACAAATAAGGTTTAAATAAATACAATTGTCTTGAACGAAAAGAACAGTAAAAAAATGGGAATGGAAGGGGGCTTCAAGGTATGCGGATGCCAGCAGAACTACCTCGAGTCTCCAAAAGCAAAACAGAGCCGAAAAGTCTCACAAACAACTAGGACTAGTACCAAAATTTGCACAAGAAGTGCAGATTATAGTATGAGTACAACCGATCCAATATACTCTGTAAGTGTCGAGCCTAACCTCGACGAGGTAGTGACGAGGCTATGACAAGACAACCACGTAAAATAAACCCGTGCAGATAATAATATACGTACAACACAATAACAAATAAAAGCTAACACACGTGATTTTGGGAGGGGACATGTGAAGGGGTACAAGATACGATAAATACTACAAGGAATGATAATAGAAACAGTCAATAAGACTTTAACCACCAAAACAAATAAACATAAATGAATAAATTGCACGGCATCACCCTTCGTGCTTTTACTCTCAACCTCACTATGAAACAGTACTAACTGCACGACATCACCCTTCGTGCTTTTACTCTCAACGTCACTGTTAATCAATAATATCTGCATGTCATTACTGCGATGACCCGTCCTATCGTTTCCAGAGTTATAGCCTTATTTCCTGTATTTTCTTCTTCTTTTGTGCTTTACAGCTGTGTATATCTTACCGAGTTGGTTATTCGGGTCCGGAGTGATTTCGGAGTGAATTGAGACACTTAGTCTCTTAAATTGGAAGCTTAAGTTGGACAAGTCGACCGGATGTCGATTCATGTGTAAAGAACCTCGAATTTGAATTTTAATATGCCATTAGCCCCGTTAGGTTATTTTGGAATTAGGAGCGCATCCAGAATGTGATTTAGAGGTCTGTAGTAAAATCAGGCTTGAATTGGTGAAAGTTAAAATTTTGGTTATTTTGGCATGTAGTGAAAATTTCATATCGGGGTCTGATTTTATTTCTGGGAATTAGAGTAGGTTCGTGGTGTCATTTAGGACTTGTGTGCAAAATTTAAGTTCAATCGAACGTTGTTTGATAGGTTTCGGCGTCGTTTGAGGATTTTGGAAGTTTAGAAGTTCATTAGGCTTGATTCCGTGTGTAATCCATGTTTTGATGTTGTTTGGGGGTGATTACAGTGTTCGAATAAGTTTGTAATGGGTTATATGACTTGTTGGTATATTTGGTTGAGGTCCCGAGGGGTCTCGGGTGTGTTTCGGATGCCCATCGGAAAGAAATTGGACTTAGGCATTGTTGGTTTTTTCTGGTGTTCTGGTGTTTTGCACGTGCGGTATGGATTCGCAGATGCGCTCCTTACCTCGCTCGTGCGCATTCAGTCCAGTCCAGCCAAGCCTCACCCACAGGTACTGCCCCACGGAATCAAAGAGGAGGACGCAGCTGCGGGCGAGGCTGGATTGGACTGGACTGAATGCGTAGGAGCGGGCTGAGGAGCGCATCTGCGAATCCGCAGATAGGGAAGAGGAAGTGCAGAAGAGAAAAAAGGCCTGAGTGAGAAGGATCGCAGAAGAGGGCTAGGGCTCGCAGGTGCGATCATGTGACCACAGATGCGGAATCTCAGATCTTAAGTTGAATCAACACCTGCGATGGAATTTCCGAAGGTGCAGCGTCGCAGATGCGACAGGAGGTCCGCAGGTGCGGAATTTCTGGGCACAATACATCAGCTCAATGGTTGGAGTTTCTGTTTTAGATTTTTGGACTTGAGAGGCTTGGGGTGAGGCAATGTTTTGAGGATTTTCAAGAAAAATGTTGGGGTAACTTATTCTAACCCAGTTTGGACTAATTTCGTGGATTTTGGAGTTTTGGAAGACCAAATGGTGTCGGATTTTGATGAATTTAGTATTGTTAGGCTCGTGAGTGAGTCGACTTTCAGGTTTTGTGAGTTTTTTCGGGTTTTAAGACATGGGCCCGAGGGCCGGGTTTGAGTTGATTTCGGATTTTCGGCTATATTTTAGTAGTTTTCTTGCGGAATTGATCCCTTAGCGTGTGTTGATTATCTCGTACTGTTTGTGGATAGATTTGGGGCATTTGGAGACTGATATGAGAGGCAAGGGAATTGTGGAGTGGGATTTTTGCGCAGTTGAGGTAAGTAACATTCTTAAATCTGGTTTTGAGGGTATGAAACCCCGAAATTTGGTATGATGTGATTAGTTGGAGGTGACACACATGCTAGGTGACGGGCGTGTATGCGTGCACTGTGAGGGATTGTGACTTGGTCCGCCCCGTGAGACTGTAAAGTCGGATAGCCTATTGTTGCTTACATGTTTTCCTTGTCTTTTAGAAATTTGACTGGCATTCATGTTAGGAACCATGCTTATGCAATATGATATCACTGTTGGGAACCACAACGATCGTATACTTGTTGAATTGACTGCTAATTACTGTCTTGTACTCAGTCATAGTCTTAATTGTGTGTCATATCTATATTCCCTATTTTTTCTTGTTAATACTTATTGATATCTCTGTTTGGGCTGAATATTATGATTTTTGTGAGCCCTAGAGGCTGGAGAGGTTAGTGACTAGGATAGGGCCTGAGTGCCGAGTTGTGAGATATGTGAGGTATATAGATCGGGTTGCACGCCACTAAAAGCCCAAGAGCTATTTTTGGATTATGGATTGGGTTGCACGCGTAACGAGCCTTATGGTTATCTATGTAATATGGATCGAGTTTCATGCTACAAATAAATTGGATTGGGCTGCACGCTGCAACAATATACCTCTTCGGCAGAAGGAGCCCCTCCGGAGTCTGTACGCCCCCAGTGAGCATACGTACCTATTGAGAGTGTGTGTATTGACGGTTGAGAGCCGAGTATTGAGCTATTGATAGCTTCAGGGACTGTTATCCTGAGAGGTTATATTGTCTTATTTTGTTAATATTCTTAGTTGATTCATGTTGCTGTTTGAGCTTGTGGAAG